>APFE031000780.1:11373-31640 GCA_000404065.3 Pinus taeda | reverse complement strand
CCAAGATAATGAAATTTCATTATGATTGGGTTTTTCCCTGGATTTGGGGTTTTCCCAGATAAACATGTGTGTTCATGTGTTTATGGTTATTGCTGGTTATTTTTATATTTTTTTTTCTCTCAGTAATTAATTTGTGTTCTTGGGTAAATTTCTTAACAATTGGTATCAGAGCCAAAGGTTTTGTATTGGCTTCAGAAAAAATGCTTTTGTTTCCAAGGGTTATTTAACCTGGTAGACATAGAAATGATTGATGCATAGTTTGTTCGCAAATCTAATCTAAATGCAGCCAAAACAAGGTTCTACAAAGGCAGATAGATGAAGGCGAGGAAGCTACAATCTGTAGCGGCCATAAAAGAGTTGTTGCAGGCAAAGAGACCGGAGGTAGAGGAACAGGAGGAGGAGAAGCAGTTGTTGTTGTGGGATCCTTCAGCAGCAATAGAGAGAGCTCGGAGCAGATCTGTGTTTCGGCGAGGTCATGAGTGAGAAAGGTCAAGTGGCATGGAAGAGAACACTGATGCCATTGATATAGATCAACCAAACAAGAAGCATCACATGTTATCACGCTCCAAATCTAGATCAAGGCCTTCTGGTGAAGGCACCCCAGGAGAGGGTTTCAAGGATTCATCTCAGAATTTAAAGGCAGTTAAACTTGGCAAGAAGGCAGCGAGGAAATTGAGAGAAGATGGGTCAAAATAGCAGCAGCAATAAACAAAAAAAATTAATTAATGAAGTCAAAATTATTGCATGTAAATGGGCATACTACTGTAAGACCTGGTAAGGCATGTGTACCCCTAGGTAATCACCGGTAAAGTCTGAGTTAGACATAGGTGATAGGGGGGGTGTCAGGTTAACAATACCCCGGGTAAAAACTTTGAGCGGGGTAAAGAGCTAGAGTGAGCGGGATTGTCTCACTTAGCAGGATTGGCTGGAGTTAGTCAAGGAACCGCAAGTCAAGTTTAAGGGGGGAATTGTTAAGTAAACTTGACTCAGGATAGAGTCAAAGGAGGTTAAACAGTGATGGTTTTCGGGCACATGGTATTGTGCACCCATGTTATTCTACCTGTGGTATTATATGTAATGGAGCCTATAAAAGGCTGGAAGGACTTCATTGTAATGCAAACGCCTGGAGGTGAGCGGTGAAGGCTTACTGGGCTGGATTGGCCAGGGTTTTGGCCAAGATAATGAAATTTCATTATGATTGGGTTTTTCCCTGGATTTGGGGTTTTCCCAGATAAACATGTGTGTTCATGTGTTTATGGTTATTGCTGGTTATTTTTATATTTTTTTTTCTCTCAGTAATTAATTTGTGTTCTTGGGTAAATTTCTTAACAAATCCTCTACAATGAGTTATAAGGGACTATTTATAGCAAAGGGTGGGGTGGCCCTTGACATTCCCCTTTGTGAAAATTCATCTACCCTCATGACTCTTCATCTACTCTATGATTGTTACATCCAACTATCGACACTTGAACTTACACTTGACAAGACGTTACATTACAATGCTCATGTACCCATGTGAGACAAAATGGCTTGAGCAAGTCATGCAAGACATCACTATGACTCAGACAACCATGGGAAACCCAACTCTTTGACATCCTCACCATGATTGACAGTAGCGAACTGATGCCAACATCGATAGTTCATAATGGTGTCCGTGTACTCCAAGGTGACATATTTCTGGAACCTGACTCTTGCCTCCATAGCATCCAGGTACACAACTCGGGCTTCTTTGTCCAGCTATTCTATTAGCATGCGCATCATTGTCTTCAGCGCGGCTGGACCAACAACATACTTGTGCATGATGTCTGCATGGGAAGTATGTAGACTACTGATGACTGTGGGAGCTCTTCATAGTTCCATATTTGACTCCAGATGCATGCCTTCAGCTTGACCACTCTGGGCTTCATCATCTTAGGCAAGTGAAGTGGGGCTCCATTGTATCTCATCGTCCATGCCTTCATGTAATCAAGAACAACATACACATTCAACAAGATACATGCTCCTCTAGCACATTGTTGTTGCCATCCATTGAGATGGACAACTGCCTTATGCACACTACGAAACTTGGAATACAATGCCCATGTGACTATGTCAAGGGAAAATACTTCATCTAGTATTTCCTTCTTCAATTCTGCTTGGGTGGATGATGTAACCAATTCTTCTCCCTACTTGGCCGTCTGTAGCTCCTTCACCATTTGCTCATTCTCAACTATTAGAAAGCGAACACTCGAGCTAGTGGCTTTGTCATAAGCTCTGGTAGTATGGGTCAATGCGGCTAGATGTTTATGCACATCAAACACGACCACTCATTCCTCATACTACGCAGGAGACGCATGATCTTCCAGCGTTGACACTCTGCGATATTGCATAACTCTATGTTGAGACTCGTCGAATGAGATGCTTAGCATCTCTCCTTTCGGCTAATCTCCAAGGATCTTAATGTCTCTTTAGTTGCTTTGGACTTGCTTGTCTTCTAGATGCAGTGCAGCTAATGGGCCGACCTCTTGGTGGTTAGGCATGAGGTCGATGTCTTACTCTAACACCTGTCGCTCCATATCCATATCCATTTGTTGAAGTGTTCGCTCTATCTCCTGAGCGAAGTCCTACTCCTACAATGGCTAACCCTGTTTACTTGATGCCAGTTAATTTCATGAGTCCAATACCTGCACAGGCACTATTTCATCCATCTGCACAAGTTGCGCCCCCTTGTTGTACCTGATCCTGTTGCACTTCCTTCTTCTCTCTGCACATCTCATGTTCCTTCTAGAGTTTCTCCTTCAACTCATTCAACTCCTTCTTTGTTTCCTTAATTCTTAGTTTCTCTCTCTGCCTTTGCATGTTTCGATTATTGCATTGTTGCCTCTTCGCCTCTATATCCATAGTTGTTTTCTCCACAAGTGGATCTACTCAGAACTTGCAGCTTCGCTCTTCCTCCATGTGATCGACAATCTTCCTCTTGCCCTCATCGTGCACTGTTATGTTCACCTCTACTATTTATACTACTTCTAGTGCTCTCTGGGATGTAGCTTCACGTTGCTTCGCTAACCATTCCACAGCGAATCCGACTGGTTCATTGAGTCTAGAGGAGTTGTAACAATATCTCCATGGGTCCTCCTCCACCCAATGACATGCTCTATGGATTCATTTGAATTGTACTCTCACGTAGTGATCTTTCACAAGATAATGTGCGTCATACGAATTGTAACTTCATAGGTCGAAAGGATACTTCTTCATCTGTTATGCTTTGGCATATGCATGTGTGAAAATTTGTATCTCGTATAATTTGATCTGCAATGGAAGAGTGGACCAAGGTGCCTTATTCTCCTGGTGCAGCCTAATTGTCAATCCTCCCAAGATGTGATATTCTACTTCTTTCATGATGAGTATGTCCAAGGAAAACTTTAGTAGAACATGTGGAGGCTTCTCCACATTGTACATCCGTATGAAGGTGTCAGACAATGAGGCATACCAATCAGCTATGTCTATCAATTCCTCAATTGTTGCCTTCGACATGCAGGGGGGATCCTATTTGAATATCATATTGTAAACTAGGGTGAAAAAATGAACGGATAGCCATGTGATAACTCCTCTGAAGCTACATTCGGACAACATCTTACAATAAGTGTTCATAGCAGTCTCCGCCAGTGTCCATGTCCACTTCAAGCCTAGGAACTCCTGTCAGGCACAGATTATATCCAAGATGTAGGTGGACATGTAGATTTCTGCGTGCATGCCATTAGGTGACTGTGGAGCCCTTATTACCTGTTCCTTCAGCTGATGAGCCAATATGCCAGACCAGTTACATGCTTTTCCCTCTCTGGCCAGTTCGTCTAGCGTGATCACCCAACTCTATTCGAAAGTTTCCATGCTTTATTTTCCATACATTTGACATGCAATGATGACCTAGTATTGATACACCTTTTATGGTATCTTCATCTTATAGACATGGTTAGGTGTCATCCTAAATTTAGCCAGCTCCTTCACCCAGTTCTTCAAAATGTTTATGGAGTTAGTATTGCTACTAGATAAGCTGAAGGGTGTCTCCATGATGTTCATGGGCTCCGACATCTAATACATCTCATCATAATCCTATGCCCTGAAGGTAGCAATCTCTGTCCTGCTAACACTTCTCAATGTCAACGTCTCGAGATCAGTGTGCAAGACGATCCAATGTATCATGTTCGCGCATGGGAACGAGGGTTATCTACATGTAATCCGGTATAAGCCGGACTTGTGGATGTTCACATATACCTAACAGTCTTCAAGGTCTTCCCCAAATGTGCCTCCAAATGCATCACTGACCTCTTTCCATTTCATCTTTATGTCCTTCTCTAGAATCAGTGGGTATCTTCATAGATCAGTAGACTTACGAACACTCGCTCAACTGCTGCTCTAGTTGCACTTTTGTTAGTGTCCCTTGATCCTGCTTTCTTGGAGGCCATTGATCCTAAATTTCTAAGAGGCAAATGAACACCTGCAAGATCTGGAGACAAAGTGACATGCATGGAAAGAAATCTATCAGCAAAAACCAAAGCAAACTTAAGGAACGACATGCAACATACTTTGGGATAAACTAGCAAGGATTGTGTGATTTCTTCTGGAAGGTTGGCTAAATGGCTTCCAAAACTACACAAAAGTTAGTTTGGATTGTCTAGGGAGGTTGTCTGACTGCTAAAATTATCTAATGTACAATCCAGGTTGGCTGACTAGCTGCTGGAATTGTGCGATGCGCAATTTTAGCTGGCAATGGTTCCAGGCTCAATGACTGCATTGCGCAATTTTCTGGGCCAGCAGTCACTACCCCTCGTAATTGCACACTGCAAGGATGGAGGACAACTCCTGGGAAGAAATGCACATTTCTTGAGGGGAAGACAGAACCTTCGTTCTTAGGATTGTGTAATGTTGTCTTGCTGAGGCAGAGTCTGGGCCAAGGTTGCCTAGACCTACCGACAAGCAACTGAAAGAAAATGTGAAAGTGAATGCATGGTGATACTCAGTGTAAGTAGAAGTGAATGATTATGCATGCAAATAGTGAATGAATGATTCATAAAATGGAACAACATGCATGTGGGTGAAGCGAGTCACCGAATCAGCAACCGTTCGTGCAAAATAGTTTCATGCATGCGACAACAGTGAGATGCTAACGAAAACTAAAACGATGCTAGTACAAGCTAGTATGCATGTAAATGATAGCAATAATTCATAGAAATCAAGAAAACAACACTCACACAAGTAGAAACACAAAAGCGACAAAATGCTGCAAAATACAAGTTAAGACCACTTGCCCATGAATAGCTGAGTTGGATGTGTCGAAGAGTCCTGGATGTGCCGTGGGATGTCAGAGCTCCAAGATAAATGGGAATAAATGAGTTCTAAAGTGTCGAATAAATAAGTTTGAAGCTCATGACACGCATGCCACAAATTTAGGAAAAATCGACACTTGGAGGAAAGATTCTAAAATGATCTTTGCATGTAACCTCTAGCTGCTAAAAATAGCTTCCTAAAATGTAGGGATGATTTTTGTATGTTGCTTTTTCTATTCCATGAAAAAACAGTCCATGCATGCAAGTCAAGTTTCCTTGGTCCCGAGTGGAACCATTCAACTCAACTACACATGCAACAGTCTACTCAGTTGGGAGGAAAAAATGTAGATTTCTGGGAGGGAGTTGGGCTAGTTGTTGAGGAGGTTTGCGCAATTTCTGAGCAGAGAAGTTGACTACAATCGAGGATTGTACAATTCTTGGGCTGAGTAGCCCTGCTGGGAGGAATTGCACAATTTCTTAGTGAAGCTTGACTGAAAGATTTGCACAATTCTGGAGCCCAGCATGCTGCCAAACGCAATTGCGTTCTTTTTGGACAGAAGGCTAGTTTCCCTCTAGAATTACACAATTCCTTGGGGGAACTGCTCAGCTAGTAGCTAGACCAAGTCTGGGGAAACAGCCTATGATGGGAATGAAACCAACTTTGATGGATAGGCTATCATTCTGCAAGAAAATCATTGAAGTTTGTGTACTTGGTGAAGAAATACATGTTGTTGTGAAAGGTTGGTAGGGAGGCTTCAAAATGAAGCTAAGGAAAATTTTTGGAGGGTGGTTGTAGCCACTACAATAAGGTCTAATACAACCACTAGGGAAGACGATGAGTGTGCGGTATATTATTACTACAACTAAGTATTTGACAAGATGGGAAGAAGCATAGTCAGTCAAAGACTATAGTGCTACTACAGCTGCGAAGTTCCTGTTTGAGTATGTTTTGAATCATTTTGGGTGTCCTAAAATATTGATGAGTGATAGGGGTACGCATTTTCTAAACAAAACAATTGTCATGATACTCGAATAGTTTTAGGTCTATCATCAAAAGAATATGCCCTATCATCCTTAGGCAAATGGTACAATTGAAGCATTCAATAAAATCCTTGAGAACGCATTGACAAAGGTCTGCAACCTGAAGAGGAACGATTGGGATGTACGAATACCAATGGTCCTATGGGCATATAGGACGATGTTCAAAATGTTGACATGCCAGACGCCATTCACGTTGGTCTATGGGATTAAGGTTGAGATTCCAATGGTGTATATTGTGCCAAGTCTGCGGATTGTAGCATTAACTAATATGGAATATCGCAAGACTATGGAGGAGCAACCCACACAGTTTTTGGAATTAGAAGAAGACCAATTTCTAGCAGGATTTCACCAACAAGTGTAAAAGGAGCAAGATAAGCCCTGACATGATTGACATATTAAGTTGCGCACCTTCAAGGTGAATGATTTGGTCTTACTGTATGATATAAAATTCACAAAGTTCCCTCGAAATTTTCAAATGCACTGGTGAGGACCCTATGTTATCAAGGAAATTATAGATGGTGGCTTAATTCAGCTTGCGAAGCTAAATGGGGATTGTTTTTCTGGGAAGAGTCAATGGAAGTTGATTAAAGTTGTATCAAGGGGATCCTGCCCCTATGTAATGACTACATGATGGTGGGATAGTCTTAGTACTCCAGGAAGTTGGAAGGAATTGCACGACTATAAACTACACTGCCCAAAAAGTGGGAAATCAAGATAAGGGGGCTGTGCAATGGAAGCGAGTAGTGCGCCAGTAGAAGTTGCACCAGGAGGGTTGCACCATGGAGGATGGTGTCACATAGCAAGGTTGAAAAATAGTTTTTGGGTGCACTGTAGCTAATTGGATGGCGAAAATCTTGTTAGGAGGACCAGGTAGGCTGCATTTATGGCACAAATCTTTGGCAATCTGCCACCAAAGATTCATTTATGAGAAAAATTTGGAGGGAACGGTCAGATTTGAAATTGAAAATGCCTAGAAATCTGGTTGCTGGCCTACAGTAGAACACTTTTCCTTCTGAAAATCGTTTGTGATCCCTCTTGTCTTTAGTTCATGAATTAGGAAGATTGGGAAGATGTTTTTAAACATCCAGATCTAGATAACATGTCTGAAACATTCCACGAGGCCTTATTGGACAGAAAAATGGCCACTATTCCTACAGAAGCCGCAAGTTCTAAAGTTACTGCCTCTGAAGTAGCAGCCCCTTAAATTGCGTCAGCAATGAAAGCCACACATCTGTGCCTATGGTGTCGAGGTCACCTAGGCCTAAGCCATCGATCACTAAGGAGAAACAGAAGAAGCCACAATCTGTTCTAGTGAGACAGTCATTGAGGAAGAACCCTACTAAGACTCTGCAAAAAGGGAAGATGGACAAGTCGAAACAACCACATCAACCCATGGATCTTAACAAACAAGAGCTTCGCAAAGGTGTTGAGGAGTTGGACGCTGAGGAGGAGGGTGATCCTATCACTAAGCTCTTGAAGTATATCCCTCCATAGAAGGGCAAACTGAAAGTGTCAAAGGATCCAGATTCTGTCAAGTTTATGGTCTCTACACTGTTGTTACCAGAGAAAGTGGTATTTGAAGGTCCATCCTTAGGGCGCATTTGATATGATGATGAGATCTAAGACAATTATTAAGGTATTATAGACTCATGTGCATGGATTTTCCTATGTTACTTTATGCAATGGATCAATAAGATTGTGAAATACATAGACAATGAAGCAATTAAAGAAGCATAATAGACAACACACATAAACACAACAGGTTTAATATGGAGTTCACCCAAAACTGCTAGACTACATCTCCTAGTCCAGCCTTCAGTGGTGGCCTCTCTATTATGTCTTCAGAAGCATATTTTTACAACTATGAGCTCAAATTGATCCTCACACAAAAAATACAAAATAATAAGGCTTTACTTGGATCCCCCAAGTCTCTTTTCAGTACACAGGCTCTCCTTACTGAATCTCTATCTATGTGGCTCTGTCTCAGCACTACTTTCAATACTGCATGCCTTTGTTTCTATCGGTCTGTGGATTTTAAAGCCAATATGCGTTGTCTATTCATCTCCTCTTCTTAGATTTCTGTCTCTCGACCTCTGTCCATTCGAATCCCTCTTCTAAGCATTTGTAATCATGGCATAACTCCTTTAGGGGAGGTGGCCACCTATTCTGCAATGAATGAGTGCATCGGACCTTTGAAATCCCTGAAATGGCTACTTTCTGTTAACACAGAGAAATGCATTCAAAACTATGAAAATCCACTAAAACCATTGTTCATCCTAACTTCAAATATTCATAAATGCATCCTATTCTCCTATTGGGTCCAGCTTTGTAGCGATATCGCATCACCACCATTGATCTGGGAGATCCAGATCCAACGACTATGGTTCATTTCGGGCGGCTCTGTTGTATCGAGGTTAACCACCTGATAAGGGTGGTTTCCTCTCTCCTCAGCCTGGACATGTGGCAGCCTATGTATGGGATCGGGAAGAGCCCATCCCAAACCACTTACCACCTTTGGCCTCCCGAAATCCCACTTGTTTCATGGATTTCTCTTTCATATTAAAAATGTGTTAAAACATTGAAAATCCTACTTTATCGGACTTGAAATAATATTCAACAGCATTAATAAACCCCTTTCAGGTCCGGTTCATCGCATTGGTGCTTGATTCTTTATATTTCGTTTATTTAATGAAAATCGTAAATACAAAGGAAATTGTTGTTTTCCGGAAATCAAATCTTATATAGTGTTTATATATCCATTAGGTTCGACTAATTGCATCACACACACACACACACACACACACACACACACACACACACACACACACACACACACATATATATATAGATATGTATGTATGTATGTATGTATGTATGTATGTATAAGCCCCACTCCATTGTATTTTCTGATAGCGATATTGCGATGCAACGTGGGTCGTTGATCTGTGCACTTGATCGATGCTCCTCATTGACCCCGCTCATCGCAGTCGCATATATCATGGGGTCTCCACCGATAGCCTCACTTTTCCACCACCGATTGTGATTTGCTAATCGGATCTGGACCGTTGATCAGCCAGATCCAATAGCTCCTGTGCATTCACTGTTCAAGCCTTCAATACTCTGTTTTTCACTCTTTTCTTGTGTTTTTCGCCTTCCGATAGTGTAATATGACTTTTCCATAGGTTTTCCTTATGTGATAGTTTTGGTCTTTTGAACGATTTTTGAAGATTTAGAGAGTTCTTGGATCCATTTCAGATCACGCCTTCCCATTGAAAAAAGGTTTTGGACCACCAAAAGATAGTTTTTAAGCATCAATCAAGTGAGGATACAACTTCCTCACCTGTCCAATCTCTATCCATTTTTCACTGCTTAGTTTTTAACCTTTGAGTCCAATTCTCAAGTACTCAACGTCCCCACTGCATGTAGTTCTCACCTTCCTATCCAGAACTGTATCTTCTTGCAACTCATTGAGATATTCAGGCAACAGATCATCAATAGGAGGCAACTGACTTTGCTCTTTGGGATCTTCAATCAAAGAAGGTTCAAATAGTCTCAAGTTCTCTACATTAACTATTGAATAGATGTGCATGTAAGCTAGCAAATCAAGGTGAAAAGCATTCTCACCAATTTTCTCAAGTATCTTGAAAGGCCCATACCTTATTGGCTTTAGCGTTTTACCTTCACCTTGCATTCTGTCTTTGCTGATGTACAGCTAGACTTGATCACCAACTTGGAAGCTATGCTCAATTCAATGCTTATCATGCCTTGCCTTGTACTTGGCCTAGCTCTGTTCCAATTGTTCCTACACTACCTGGTGAATTTCTTGGAACTGTTCAATGAACTTGGTTGCTTTGTCCACGTCATTGTTTCCATCAACTGCTATGTCTTTACTAAAGACAAAATCCAAGGGCGAACTTGGTGTAAAACCAAAACAAGTCTCAAAAAGAGATCTCTGTGTAGAATAATTTTTAGCACGGTTGTAAGCATGTTGCACATAACATAAATGTTCATCCAAAAGCTTGGGATGCTTGCTGCAATAGCCCCTTAGCAATTGGATCACTGTCCTGTTGACCACCTCTATTTGGCCATCTGTTTGTGGATGAAAGGATGTGCTCTTCTTCAGTCTGGTGTCCATTAACTCCCATAGACTTGACCAAAACTTCCCAACATATCGGGAATCTCGATCAGATACAATAGAAGTAAGTAACCCAAAATGCACCCATACATGTTGAAAGAACAACTTTGTTGTTTGTTCAACTATAATCTGCTTGTTACAAGGTATTAAAATACACATTTTTCTGAACCTATCCACAATAACATATAAATAATCATGACCTTTTCTAGATTTTGGTAGTCCCCCAACAAAGTCCATGGAAACACTTTCCCAAGGATGAGAAGGAACTAGAAGTGGAGTGTACAAACCTAGTTTTCTATTGCTAGGCTTGCTTTTAGCACACATGGTACACCGTTTAATATATATAGAAACTATTTCATGCATTCTTGGCCAATAACAAAATATTTGTAGTTGTGCAACTATTTTACTTACACCAAAATGACCTGATATTAGAGAAGTATGTGCTTCTTGGATTATGTTAACTCTTTCAGTTTGAGGAATGCATAACTTTCCCAAATGAATAAGATTTGTCCTTAACATAATCCAATTCTTTAACTCGTTCCCATACTTAAAATTGAATATACACTTAAAATCTAAATCTTGTGCATATTGTTCATGTAGCTTTCATGCAAATAACTGAATATGCCAAGATAGTAGAGCACTTATGATGGTTGACAACACAACTGTAACGTTATTGTGTATGCCTTCTATATTGAAGACAAATGAACTGTTGTAGAAAACCCATCCACCTATAGTGTCTTGATTGCTGCAATTTAGTTTGTGAGTGTAAATATTGAAGTGGTTAATGATCAATATGTATAACTGTTTCTTTTCCCAAAAGGCAATGTTTCCACTTTTTCACACTCTGCACTAATGCATACAATTCTTTATCATATGTGGGATAATTAACTACTGCAGAATTAAATTTCTCAAAATGATAACATATGGGTTTACCATGTTGCATCAACATTGCTCCCATGGCATAGTCACTGGAATTTGTTTCAATCTCAAATGGCCTTTGAAGATCTGGCAATGCTAGTACTGGTGTTGTACTAATATTTTCTTTCAAGGTGTCGAAGGCTCTCTGTTGTTTGCCTCCCCGCTGAAACACCTTGTTCAATCCTGTCAAAGCATGTAAGGCAGCTGTAATCAAGGAAAAGTTAGCAATAAGCTTTCTCCAATATTGTGCTGCTCCTAGGAAGCTCCTAACTTCTGTAGCAGATTGGGGTTTAAGCTAGTTCACAATGACTTCAACCTTAGAGGGATCTATATTCAATTCACCACCCCCTATTATATGACCCAAATAATTCAAAGATGTTTTTCCAAATTCACATTTTGATAACTTAACATAGAGATTTTCGTTTTTCAAAACATCTAGAGTCCGCTTTACATGCTTCAAATGTTCTTCCCATGTTTTACTGAAAAAAGGAATGTCATCTAAATATACAATTACAAAATCATCAATAAAAGGTTGGAGTACATCATTCATTACTCTCATGAAAGTGGCAGGAGCGTTAGTTAAGCCAAAAGGCATAACCAGCCATTCATATAGCCCTTGCTTTGTTTTGAAAGTAGTCTTCCATGCATCTTGTTCTGCAACTCTGACTTGATGGTGGCCACTACACAAGTCCAACTTGGAAAAATAAACAACTTCTTTCAACTGATCTAATAGATCATCTATGCAAAGAAGAGGATAATGATTCTTTATCGTTATTTTATTTAGTGCTCGGTAGTCAATGCACATCCTCCACGAACAATCTTTCTTTCTCACCAACACAATTTGAGATCCGCATGGTGATGTGCTTGGCCTTATGAATCCTTTATTGAGCAGTTCCTGTACCTGCTTCTTGACCTCTGCATTCTCTAAAGTGGATAACCTGTACACTCTGATGTTAGGCAATGGAGCATCTTGATGCAAATTAATATCATGTACAATTTCCCTCTTGGGTGGCAAACCTTTAGGTTCTTGAAATAGGATATCATATTCTAAAAAAAAAATTTCTAAATCAGCTTGTTGTTTAGTATCACAGCCTTCAAATACATTGGTTTTATCAGGTTTCTTTTCCTTTACAACCATTAGTAAAAATTTCTTGCATGAATTTACAATTCTTTTCATCTACCCTGAGTTAATGAGAGTGTAGTTATTTTTGAGCAGATGATCTCTTATAGTATATTCTATTCCATCTTTTGTGAGTTGACACTTGTTTTCAACTCTATAGAAAATTCCTTTTCTATCATACAAGTAAGGACTTCCTAAAAAGATACCACATATATCCAAGGGAACTATATGTAGCTCAACCTCATCTACAAATGCTGACCCAAAAGCAAACCTAAGTTTACATTGTCTAGTCACTTGTAGCTTTGCTTTATCACATACCCAACCTAATGGATATGGCTTCTTGTGAGGTGTCGTTAGTAGTCCCAATTTCTTTACAATTGCTTTAGAAATCAAGTTTACTTGTGAGCCACTATCAAATAAAGTATCAATCTTTTGATGCTTAGAAATAACTCTAATATGAAAAAGATCATGTCTTTTCCTCTCATTTTCTTCATTATCAATAGTTTGTGCAAAATTACTAGTAGATGCTTCAGAATTTTTACCTTTTATACATGTGGCTACAATTGTTGTTTCATCACCTGATTCTGACCCAAAATCTTTCTGAATAGTAGCAGCGGTCTTCTTCTTCTTTCCATCGAACTTCTTGGGTTTTAGCTCCGGATGCAAAGACCAGCAATATTTGTCATCATGTCCATCCTTCTTGCAATGAGTGCATGAAGGTTTGTCTTTCTGTACAATGTTTGTCTTCCTCTCTTTCCATTTTTGCTTCCTCTTTTCCTTGTTTTTGCTTGCAGTGGGTTTTGATGATCCCCCAATCTCTAGGTTCACATTCTTGCCTCTAGCCTCCAGATGTGTAGCCTGAATAGATACCTCATCTATGCTAGTAGGGTTAAACATGAGAATGGTGTGCCTCAAATAGTTGTGTAGACCACCTATATACTTCAACAAAGTTTCAGGTGAGTCTAGAGAAATGCCTAGAATTAAAGCTCCTTTTCTAAATTCTTGGGTATAGTTTTGTACACTTTCCCCTTTTAATTAGCGAAGAGTTTGCCAACTCATCATAGCTTGTTGCATATAATCTAGTCGATAGAATTGTTTTTCAATGGCAGAAACAAATTCACTCCGAGTAGAAATAATTTTACCATGCTTCTTCAAATCATCTTGTGTCCTGCCTTCCCACCATACCAAGGCAGTTCCTCCAAGGTGTAGGCTGGCCAACTGAATTTTACTCCTCTCTGAATCAATGTTCTGCACCCTGCAATACACATCAATCTGTCTAATCCAGTTATCTAGCTTTTCTACATTTAATTCTCCACCATATATTGGCAAATCAAATTTTACATCTCACTTAATCAAAGATGTTTTCTTCTTTTTATTTTCAGGGCTATCAGGAAGTGTTATTAGAGGAGGCTCTTTTCCTTTCCCTTTGCCTTTAGAATGGCCATCTAGAAGAGACTCCTCTGATCATTTGTCTTGTTTGTAGGTTGAAGAATCTTCACTTCGACCTTTCTTAAATTCTCAATACATGTCTTCCACCATGGCTCTCATTTTCATGAAACTATCCATGAACTGAGAGTCTGATTCCAAGGGATTTTCTTCTGCCATTTCCCTCCTAGGATAGACATTTCCTATTTCTGGGTTAGCTTCAACCAGTTCTCCTTCTCATAATTTGAGCTTTGACCTAGTTATCATTCACCAATCCAGCACAAGCTTGTCTAACCTTAGAAACCTAAAGCTCTGATACCACTTGATATGATGATGAGATCTAAGACAATTATTAAGGTATTACAGACTCATGTGCATGGATTTGCCTATGTTACTTTATGCAATGGATCGATAATATTGCAAAATACATAGACAATGAAGCATTTAAAGAAGAATAATAGGCAACACACATAAACATGACAGGTTTAATATGGAGTTCACCCAAAACTCCTAGGCTACATCCCCTAGTCCAGCCTTCAATGGTGGCCTCTCTATTATGTCTTCAGAAGTAGATTTTTACAACAGTGAGCTCAAATTGAGCCTCACACAACAGATACAAAACAATAAGGCTTTACTTGGTTCCCCCAAGTCTCTTCTGAGTAAACAGGCTCTCCTTACTAACTCTCTGTCTCTACTGCTTTGTCTCAGCACTGCTTTCAATACTACCTGCCTTTATTTATGTCGATCTATGGCTTTTAAAGCCAATCTGCGGTATCTATTCATCTCCTCTTCTCAGCTTTCTGTCTCCCAGCCTTTGTCCACTCGAATCCCTCTTCTAAGAATTTGCAATCATGGCATAATGCCTTTAGGGGAGGTGGCCACCTATTTTGCAACGGAGGAGTGCATCAGGCCTTTGAAATCCCTGAAATGGCCGTTTTTTGTTAACACAGAGAAATGCATTTAAAACTATGAAAATCTGCCAAAAACATTGTTCATCTAGACTTCAAATATTCATAAATGCATCCTATTCTCCTATTGGGTCTGCCTTTGTACTGATATTGCATCTACACCATTGATCTAGGAGATCTAGATCCAATGGTTGTGGTTCATTTCAGGCGGGTCTGTCGTACGGAGGTTAACTGCCCGATAAGGGTTGTTTCCTCTCTCCTCAGCCTGGACACATGGCAGCCTATGTATGGGATCGGGCAAAGCTCGACCCAAACCACTTAATGCCTTTAGCCTCCTGAAATCCCACTTGTTTCGTGGATTTCCCTTTTATATGAAAAATGCGTTAAAACATTGAAAAACCTACTTTATCGGACTTGAAATAGCATTCAACAGCATTAATAAACCCCTTTCAGGTCTGATTCATCACATGGATGCTTGATTCTTTATATTTTGTTTATTTAACAAAAATCGCAAATACAAAGGAAATTGTTGTTTTCCAGAACTCAAATCTTATAAAATAACGTTTATATATTCATCGGGTCCGGCTAATCGCATCTAGATACACACACACACACACCACAGAATATATATATATATATATATATATATATATATATATATATATATATATATATATATAAGCCTCACTCCATTGTATTTTATGATAGTGATATTGTGATGCAATATGGGCCATCGATCTGTGCACTTGATTGACAGTCCTCATTGACCTCGCTCATCGCAATCACATATATCATGGGGTCTCCGCCAATAGCCTCCCTTTGCCACCGCCGATTGTGATTTTCCGATCGAATCTGGATCGTTGATCAACCAAATATGACAACTCCTGTGCATTCACTATTCAAGCCTCCGATACTCTATTTTTCACTATTTTCTTGTGTTTTTCACCCCCTCATAGTGTAATCTGACTTTTCCATAGGTTTTCCTTATGTGATAGTTTTGATATTTTGAATGATTTTTGAAGATTTAGAGAGTTCTTGAATCCATTTTGGATCAGCATTCCTGCACTAAAGATGGAAGACTGAGATCTAGCTGACCATGAAAAATTCCTGCAGTTGGTGCCAAACAAGTACTTCGCAAATATATACTATGAGGAGACCAGAGTCACATGACTAGAGCCTATGAAGTGGGTCACGGGGATCGAGAAGGATGGATTGTTGAATATGCTATGGGTACCACATTTTAGCAGAACCAATATCAATACGATGTGTGTGCGCCAATTTCTTACTTTAGTTCATGATGGGTGTCGCTGGCTGGGAGAACCCATCCCCATTACAGATATCTTGATCCACCGCATCACAAGGTTTCTCTATCAAGGGGTGGATCCACCCAAGGAGTTTGGAGGTAATCCCAAGGAAAAGCGACTCACAAATAGAATGAAGAGAGAGTTTGACTTAGTAAAGAAGTCAGGCAGGTACTCCATTCAGTCAATCACAGATAAGGCGGTACAATTTTCCGCACAAATTTAGGCCTACAAGGTCATGAGAAAATGTCACACGGATGAGGTTCTGGCATGAGTAATTTCACTTGATACCCAATGTGCAAAGGGGGTGTAGTACAACTAGACGTAGTACCTCTGTAAAGAGTTTTTTTTATCAATTTTCATGAAGCATAGGATGATAGCAAGGCATTCTACTCTACCTAGTTGTTGTTATTTATTGTCCTAGTTGCATGGAGGCTCCCAGAGGATAGTCAATTCCCTCCACAAGATGACAACTTACCAGAAGTCATGAATTTCGCTTCGCTATGGGAAAAAAGGGATCCAAAGAGGGTCATGGAGATGAAGATGCTCTAGTTGCTGGTAGAGATGGAGCTTCACATGGTGATCACCTAGAGGCAAGGCTATCACCAACCCTATTTGAGTAGGTGGAGGCATACGCTGAGTTCAAGGTGGATTTTCACAATGTGTCTATCCATGAGCGATGAGATCCTAAGAAGGTATGGTATAAATTTTCATACCTAGTCACTGACACAAATGTATAGGAAATTGTGGGGAAATGGCCAAGGGAGTGGCTGCAACCCACATATCTTGGCATAGGCACAAGAAAGGGTAGAGAGAGTTCCTTCATGTAGAAGCAAATAGAGGTAGAACAATCTGCAGCTCAAGAGATGGCTACACAGAAAAATAAAGAAGTTTCTACCAAGGAATCTATTGTTAAGGAAACTACTGAAAGGGAGTGCTCCACGAAGGATACCATAGTGGAAGTTGAGGGGTCTTCTTCTCAGCATATTGTGGATAAAGAAGGGTTTGAGGAGGAAGGAAGCAGTGGTGAGGAACATAGCACTCCTTTCATAATAACCAAGCGCCAAAAGGAGGTGACTTCCAAACCCAGGAAGAAGCAGAAGTCCGATGAGCATTCACATGTTGATCTAGTGATCCTCATGGGGGGGACCTCAATGAGATCAGAGACAAGGTCCACAATACCATGACGGAGATGTGGACACAATTCGAACAACAATACCAGTAGGCACTGGGGAATGTGCAGAAGGATTTGCGTGAGTTGGAGATTCAAATAGGATGGCTGCAAGCAAGTGTGGGACATGCGAGTGGGATTCAAGTGAGCTAGAAACAAGTGAGCATGACTATGCTGGAGATAGATAGGACTCTGGACCTCTGAGTTATACCATTTCTAGAGGGATCACTACACGTATAGGTTGAATAGGCAAACACCTAGCTCGCACAAGTCAAGGATGTGGGTGTCAACCTGTCAGCGTTACTAATTTAGACCCTACACAAACTACATCAAGGGTTTTTAGACGAGCTCAGGGTCAAGGAGCAGCTCGTGCTGTTAGTCATCAGTGAAGTAAATATGAAAACTGAGCAAATATTTGTAGAGAAGGCATAGGCACTGAAGGAAAAGGAAGAACTGGCCACGCACAGCCAAAATGTTGGGTCCCTATAATACTAGTGATTACCCCATTACTATTGTAGTTATACCACTTATTAATATTTTTGTGCCCCTATTGTCCCCATATTGTTATTACTGTGCCCCATAGAATCCCTCTATTGTTATTTTTGTGGGTTTATATTATTATTGTTAGGTCATAAGTGTGCTGAGAAGAAATTATTCTACATAGATTGTGAAGAGGAAGAAGAAAAGGAGCAAGAAAGGTCACAAGAAGAGGATATACTCCAAGAACAAAGCCTAGATAAAGAAGAAATGAATCCGACCATATCTTGTAATGCATTGGCTGGAATTACCACTCCTCAAACCATCAAGATAGGAGGACAAATCAAGAAGAAAAAGGTAATAGTGTTGATTGATTCAGGAAGTACCCACAATTTTATTCATTGTAAGGTAGCAAAAGAATTGAATTGCTTCCTATATCCAGCACCAAGTGTCAAGTGATGGTTGCAAATGGAGGAACAATAAATTGCTCTAGAAAGTGCCATAATATCAAGCTATCCATGGGAGAATATGTATTGACTAGCCAATGCTTTCCATTCCAATGGGAGGTGCTGATGTTGTACTAGGAGTCCAATGGCTACAATCCTTGGGTACAATAGCTTTTAATTTTCAAGAACTTTTCATCAAATTTCCTATGGAAGGAAAGGAAGTTGAATTAAGGGGTATTGCAGGGAAACCAAGAAAGATAATCAACTCTAACGGTATGACAAAGCTTCTAAAAAAGGAACAAAGAGGTGTAATTCCTCAATTATGTTCGCTAGATGTTTCCACATCGGAATCATCTATTTCTCCAGATCTCCAAAAAGTCTTGGACAATCATTCCAAGGTATTTGAGACTCCCAAATGTCTCCCACCCATTCATGATCATGATCATGCTATTCATCTGATTCTAGGAAGTGTTCCTCCAAAAATCAGGGCGTACAGATATCCCTATGCCCAAAAGAGTGAAAATGAACATATGGTTGTAGAAATGCTAGAGGTTGGTATAATTCAACCTAGTCAAAGTTCTTTCTCTGCTCCAGTAGTATTGGTGCACAAGAACGATGGATCATGGTGCATGTGTCCGGATTATAGGGAGCTCAACAAGCTCACTATTAAAGATAAGTTTCCCTTTCGTGTCATTAATGAATTACTGGATGAATTTCATGGATCAATTTACTTCACAAAGTTGGATCTTCGTTCAGGATATCATCAAATTAGAATGAAGACTGAAGACATTCCGAAAACAATATTTAGAACTCATGAGGGTCATTATGAATTTCTGGTCATGCCTTTTGGCTTTACCAATGCACCTTCTACATTTCAAGGTTTGATGAATTCCATTTTCAAACCCTTCCTTAGAAAATTGTGTTAGTATTTTTTGATGATATACTAATTTACAACAAGCCTTGGAAGGATCATGTTCAACATGTTGAGAGGTTGCTCAAACTATTGGAAGAGAAACAATTATATGCAAAAAGCTCGAAATGTTTCTTTGAAGTATAAGAGGTGGAATATTTGGGTACTCAGTTAGCTCATAGCTCGTCTTATCATCCTCAATCTGATGGGAAAACTGAGATAGTGAACAAATGTTTGGAAGGATATATTCGTTGCTTTGTATCTGATAAACAGACACAATGGGCCAAGTCGTTTCTCTGGCTGAATGGTGGTATAACACTTCCTTCCATATTGCAGCAAAAATGACCCCATTTATGGCAATTTATGGATATCATCCACCGTCCATCACATCATCTTTAAAATAAAATTCTAAGGTTCAAGCAGTGGAAGACTGCGTCAAGCATCAACAATAAGTTCTCAAACTCTTAAAGGATAACCTCACTTTGGCACAGAATAGAATGAAACAACAGGAAGATCAACATCGCACGAAAATAAGTTTTGATGTAGGTGACTAGGTATTTCTACGACTACAACCATACAAACAAATGTTCCTCAAGCAAGCTAAGAGGATAATAAATTATCGCCAAAGTATTATGGTCCGTACAAGGTGTTACAAAATAGTACTATGGCATATAAATTGGAGCTTCATGCATCTTCCCGGGTGCACCTAGTTTTCCATGTTTCATGCTTAAAGAAGGTTATAGGTGAGAAGATCCCAGTTCAAACAATATTGACAGAACTTGGCGAGGAAGGAAAAATCATATTGGAACTGAAGGCAGTCACAAAAACGAGAAATAAACATCTACGGAATTGATCAATTTTAGAGTATCTCATCAAGTGGAAGAACTTACCAGTGGAAGATTCCACATGGGAGTATGATAATTTTATACAGAAGCATCCAGAACTACTCAAGCGTTGAGGACAACACTTTTTGAATGAGAGGGGCATGTTAGGTCCCTATACGACTAGTGTAGCCCTTATTGTATTATTGTGCCCATATAGTCCCCATGTTGTTATTATTATGCCCCATAGAAGCCCACTATTGTTATTGTTGTGCCCCTACAATATTATTG
>APFE031000780.1:0-11288 GCA_000404065.3 Pinus taeda | reverse complement strand
CATAGAAGCCCACTATTGTTATTGTTGTGCCCCTACAATATTATTGTTATGTAGGCTCTGATTGTATTGGGACCCCTTAGACTCGTATATATAGAAATGAGGTCTTGTCATTTGTATCATCCAAGAATTTTTCATTTGTGTAATGTAAAGGAGGTTGCCCCTTCGAAGAGGTCGATTTTTAAGTCATTGATCTATCTTTTCTATCTTTTTGTGAGCTGGTTTCATAACACAACCCTCCTTAATGCCAATATAAACTTGGTAGCTTCAACGATATGACGCATAAGACTCATCATATTGTGCAACAAGTCCATCCAAGGCTCCAAGAGCCTAGGATTTTCTTTGATTTCTCGAACCATTGTAGGGCGAACTCCTGCCTCAACCAAAATTCTAGAGTGTCGGTTGCCCAACTCCATCCTCAATCTAATATCAGGCCTATGTACGGGCCGCATGCCTGCATTTATTTGCATCCCAGGACATCCCTTACCCTCCACTACCTCAACCATTTCCACATCTACATCTGTCCACAACGAATTTGCAAATATCTATAAAATATATAGTACACAACAATACTTAGACAAATTCGTTAAACAATTTAATAAAAACAAGTTAAATAATGTGTTAGAATAAATTTTATTCTATTTAATTAAGACAATAAAATGAAACTATATTAATTAAAAAAAAAAAAAACATTAATATTACCTCTCTCATCTACTAGCCCATCGAGGATGTTGGGACCTTGTTACCAATCCATCGTCGCGTAAGGACACAACACCATGATGAAAATGTGGTTGGCCTCAATGGCCAGAGTGCGACAATGGAACTCCTAGTTGAATACTCTGGCTGGCGGCTCTTGGCCATCATCTCGCCCCACATGTGCATCCGTACCTGAGTGATCGACCTAGGAGGGTGACTGTCAAAAGTAGGACTTGTCTTCGGTAACCTCTCAAAAAATAAACAAAACAAATTTGAATCAAAAGGGAAGTTTTAACTCCCATGTATTATAGCAAGACATCTATCTAAATCTATACAAAATAGTCGCAAAAAAATGGCAGACCATATGATACATCGTGGCCTCTGCACCAAAGAATCAACATAAACAAAAGAGGGCAACTAATGCATTTCCCATCACTAGTAGAGTGTGAAATGGTACTCACTAATAGTGAAAGGCACCTAACCTACTCTACACCAAAAGAAGTGATACGTAGTTGTCCACCAGACACCTTAAAATCTACTGGGGAATCTACGTGATCCCCAACATGTCTCTGAGAGTAGATAAGTTGACTCTAAGTTGCAACACCATGGGGGACACCAGGGAATTGGGGAAAATCCTCCCCTCCTGGATAGGCTGGTGATAAAATAAATGTCCTCCTTAGTAGGCTCATAACACATGCAGGGATCGACACAGAAAGCCTGTCGGTGGACATCCCACCGACGGATCAACTATGCCAACAAACTGGACTGCCCCTTCAATGATATAACCTCCTCATAGTACTTAAGGAGGTCTACATTCCTCAAGAGGCCTTGGGTCGCTGCGGTAATTGGGTGAGGGTACAAATCCCTCACTCTCTCCCTCACTTCTCAGCCTCGTACCATATTGTACTGGTTGACCCCTTGCTCCTATTGTTGTTTCTCTTGTCTCAGTTGACGGCTCTGCATGATTGACATAGAAAATACATCAGCCTCATACATAAAACATATTTTTTTATTAAATGAAAAATGTGTTTATAATATGGACATATAGCTTTCAATTAAAAAAAAAATCAACCTCGACGCACCAAAAAAACAGGAACGTAACGTACACGGTGTGCCAAAAAAAGGAATGTTGAAAACAGTGCGTACATCGACTTGACGCACCACTTTCAGTTCACGTACATATAATAAAACTAGTTATTTTTATTTTTTAATACGATGCGTCAACATAACAGTTTGCATCGGTGCATTAATTTTACGTCCACGCACCACACGAGAACGTTCAGCTTACTGAATGCATCGAGCTATAATTTTTTAATATTATGCGGTGCATTTAGTAAAACTAAATGCACCAAGAATTCACTTTTATCGGATGCACCGTCGTAAAAATTATAATTTTTAAAGTGGTGTGTCATGGAAATTCACGGCCTGATGCGTTTCCATTTACCAAACACACCAAATAATATTAAAAATTGAGGTGTGTTAATCTTATGCACCGATTTGCGGTGTGAGCCGAAGCTCTCAAACACACCATGTAGGAAAAAAATAAAAATAAAAATGCATTTTTTTACCTAATATTCAATTCTACTCCACTAAAAAATTAAGTTAGCGAGAAACATAGACATTGCTTGGACATTTGCTTGGTTGCCACGTAAACGAAAAAAACAAATTTGACCACCGTTTGACAAAATTCAGAAGGAACACAATGAGCAATGGATAGAAGGATGAAAAGCAAGGGAAGCGTCGATGGTAGGGTGCTTCACAGAGGCAAAAGAAGCACCAATGCTTGAGATCTCTACAACACTACAAATGGCAAAAATGAATTTTATGGCTAATAAGTTTGTTTGTTTGTTTGTTTTTTTTTACCATGTTCCCATGCGTTCGAACCCAACACATTGGTGCAAATTATTTATGAAGTGCACCGTGATTTTTTAAATTAAAAAAAAACTATCGTGGTGCACCATGTTATGTACACATCAAGACATTTCAAAATAGTAATAGCATCGGTGCTTCATGGGAGAATAACATTGAAATGGTGATAATGAATTTTACAACTAACATTTTTTAAATTTAACCTTTGTCTGGTGCTATTGAGTAGTATACACACCAGTGCTTCGGTTTCACCTAGCGTACTGCTATATTTAAATTAAAGACCTTGTAACAGTGAACCATGTTGTATACGCACCAAGGTGTTCGGTAAAAGGTCATAACACCGAGGCTTCGTGGGAGTATAGCACCAGAATGGTGAAAATGAATTTGACGACTGACATTTTTTTAAATTTAACACTAGTCCGGTGTTATCAAGTAGTATCCACACTGGTGCTTTAGAGTTACATAGCGCACCATTGTTTTTTATGTAAAAGAAATAACCCTTTAATGGTGCATCATTGTCTATTAAGCATGAGGACGTACAATTCGACTAGTGACACTGGCGCTTATTATATGAGTAATGCACCAATGTTTTTAAAATTAAAAACCTTGCGATGGTGCATCATGTGTTTACACATCAGGGCTTTAATAAAAAGGGAAAGCACTAGTGCTTTATGTGAGTCAAGCACTGAAAGGGTGAAAATAAATTTTACGATTGACATTTTTTTTTTTTAATTTAACCCTTGTCCGGTGCTATCGAACAATATATGCACTGGTGCACCCTATATGCATAGTGCACCATTGTTTTTATTTGTATAAAAAATAACCCTACAAGGATGCACCATTTTTTTATTAAACATAGTTCAATTAACGAAACCGATGCGTATAATATAAGAAGCGCACCACTATTTTTAAATTAAAAACCCCACAATGGTGCACCATATTGTTTAT
The DNA here is from genome assembly GCA_000404065.3 of Pinus taeda. NCBI lineage: Eukaryota > Viridiplantae > Streptophyta > Pinopsida > Pinales > Pinaceae > Pinus > Pinus taeda. Next base: position 7,778 of record APFE031000780.1, on the reverse strand, counting down.
GCACCAAGGTGTTCATATACGAGCTTACCATCAAGATGTCATGAGGGTATAACACCATACTGGGCAAAATAAATTTTACGACTGATTTATTTATTTATTTATTTATTGTTTTTTTTAACCCTTTTTCAGTGCTATCGAGTAGTATATGCACCAGTGTACATTATGTACTTAGAAAACCATTATTTATTTATTGATTTTAATAAAAAATAGCTCTACCACAGTGCACCATGTGCTATTAAGCACCGGTGCATATAATTAGGTAGCACACTAGTAGATTTGGATATTATAGACGCATCGTTAAAAAACATTTGCTAAAACATCCTCTCACCCAACTCCAATAGTGACCTCCACTACAAACAAATTTTTGGACTATTTTCAGGGGCTTCCGCAAAAACCTCCACTAGAGGGACTTTTACTTGTAGTGATGGGAGGTTTAGTGGGTGACCAAATCACTGTGGTGCTTGTTCGATCGATGTTAAACCACTTAGATAGGGCAACCCAAGCCACTATGGGGCTTGTTGGAAAGTTGTTAAACAACCTACTACAAAGCCCTATAATGCTTACTATGAAAAGACAATTGTTAAACTGCTTGAGTAGTGTACCCAATCTCCTAGACTGAGCAATATCCCATTTTGACCTGGGGCGAATCCCTGTTATTGAACTCATAGAAGTAAGTGAGTCACTATGGTGCTTATTGCCAAAGGTTAGTTGTTAACCACTAAGACAATGGACTCCATCTTGTGGGTGTCTACCAAGCTTTGGTGTGAAATTCTCGAGGAAACATTCCCTCGGAGTTTCGATGTGGCTCGAGGGGGGTCAAATGCAAGAAAGTTGTTGTGTAGTTGGCCTATGGTTAGGTGGAGAGTGGAAGTCCCTCCTTTAGTTACTCACCATCTTATCATACTCAGATAGTTTTAATGAAACTTTGTGTTGAGTTATAAATTGTAATGTTTTATGAATGCACATGTTTGGAATGGGCTCATGGATAATCATGAAAGTCATTAACTTCCGAATTGGTACATACCTTCATTATGCTCATACTCTTTACGTTGTTCGATTTGCCAAGGAAATTAATAATCGATTAGATAATGCTGATATAGGTTGTGATTATCATGAACGTATCAGACTATGTGCAATGTTTCCTCCAATGTAGTAATGGCTATCAATCATAGCTCAACCTGTTTAATGGAACAATAACTATAGTTCTCCTAGAGCAGTTGGGTAACTTGGCGTGTCCCCTATTACTTAATGGGTCGATTAAAATCCCATATTATGTTTAACCAATCTGTAATAGAGTTGTAAAGCTAAACGTGACCTCTTAGATCAAACTGACAAAGGATAAATCAAGAACCATTTCCCTTCATCTTTTCCTATAACTGCATCTTGGCTTGGCAATAATGTTCTCTATTTCCAGGTAAGGAATTTAGTATGCCATAGAGCATTGTGATGGGGAGATTGGCTACTGCTCACTGCCAACACCTTGTGCCTTAATGCTTTGTGACAAGTGAGCGATAAAGAGTAGGGAAATTTGACTATGATTCCAGTAGTGGAACCCTGTCATCAAGCCACATCCATTATCAAGACCCTTGATGCTTTTTAAACCATAACTGGGAAGCTGACAAAGAGCAAGCTAATTTGACCATGGTTGCAACAGTGGGATCTTATCGTCAAGCCATTGCCCCTACCAAGACCCTTGGCACTTTATCAAACCATGTACCAAGGAAGCTAATGAAGAGTTAGTCGATTTGGCCAAGGTTCTGGCTTGTAGAACCGTGAGGTCATACCACTAGCATTGTTGAGATCCTTAGTGCTTCACGATCTTGCTGATGGGCAGGCAAAAAGGACTTGGATGATCCATCCATGGTTCCGACTTTGGAACTCTATCCACCCAGAGACCGTTACCATCATCCAGCTTCGTGTGTTGGTTAATTTATAAATGGAATGGTAGATGGAAGGTTGGGTCGATCCAACCATGGTTCCCACTATGGAACCCTGCCACTGGGATACCATTATCGTTGTGCTTCTTACATTGATTAATGTTGAATGTGGGTGATGTCGATGATGATGCTAGTTAATCCAAGCATTGTTCTGGCATGGAACCGTGTCATTTCCCACCATCAAGTTTTGTGGCGTCTTATGAAACCATGATCACGAGCATGCCAATGATAGTGCGACAAATTTGACCCTTGTTCTAGCATGGAACCCTACCATTGACCACCACTCATTGTTGAGTCCCTAGGCGCTTGTTATACCTTGTAGACAATTGTCAAGCATTGAATCGACAGTCGAGAGCAATCACAGGCCCTCCCTCATGGTCGATGTTTAATGAAAAGGTTGGGGTTGCAGATGGGATTGGTGCAAATCCACCCAACTTTAATCAATGTTGGATTTTAATTGTGCCCCCCCTTCCCAAGTCTGAAACCACCATGGGGAGGCACCATGTTACCAACAGTGTGGTTAAGGAGTTAGGCGACGAGTACATTTGGAAGCAACCACTCCAATGTGACGTGGATCCGACCCAACAACATAAGTGCCTGTGGACGACTCATGGATGATGTGGTTGTGCCATCATGGCCTGGCGAAGGCCATGTGGGTGCCATGTGGCACCCTTGAGATGACATGACTTCTTTGAATAGGTCAAACTTCTAATGAGCATACCTTTTTATCAATGACTCAGATTGAGATAAAATGTATGTCGTTAGAAAGCTCTCCACGAGTTGATCACAATGATGGTGCCAGGATTAAATTCCACAAACTTTCAAAAAATGAGGTTTTTTCGTAACCTCGTCTTCATAATAGACCTTGGAGATTGGGTCAAATAAGAAGTCCTTTAAAAGAGGTGATTACACCCTCCCCGATCTACCACCCCAAACCAATTCTTACAAATTACAATATGGAACAATGATAATTTATCATCTTTATTTTTTTTTTTGCTAAAGCAAGTGAATATCCTTCTATTTCCATCAACCAAGAGAAGTATTACAATATATACAATCCATCATACTAGATCATGGACTCCGGAGATATCCAAGCTATTCGGCCATGAATATAACCATCCAAACTAACTAAAGGATCATCTATTCTCACAAATGGTGCTCTCGGTTAACCGAAAACTCCCCGTCGAACTCCACTGTATCTTCAACATAGAATTACAAAGTTTGAACCTACAAGTGGCCCCACAAAATTGTACAACTAAATCGGACCGTTGAATCCAGCTACGCAAACGAAGGACACAGAGAAATATCGGAAAGCGAAAATGCTCGAGCTTTACGGCACGATGGAGGGTGGTAAAACGTACCTTGCCCTTGCTACGTGTCGAGAACCTAGCGGAATCGCTCTCAAAGCACCCAAACCACTTACCATTTAAAATCATTGCAGTCACCTGGAAACCGCTTTAAAGCCTGGATCACCAGCCTGAAATAGAAAAACATGTGAAATTTCGTCGCCGAGAGGATCCACCTGTTCTTCCCCCGATATCTTACTTCGGGACTTTCGACTGACGTGGTCGTTGACTGAACATAAAAACCTTGTATAACAATATACAGGAAAACGAGACTGGTTAACCTACCCCAGAGGCTCATGTAACCAATCAGAGTTTTACCTTCTTTAAGGTACCAATCACAGAACTGTGTTTGAATCTGCATACTTTGCTTCATTCTGTGTCTTCCCTACTTGCCCAATAGCTAAAAATTTATCTGTCCTCTATCACCCGTTCATTGCAGAGAGCCTTTAATCTGCTCTGCGGTTCCTCCATCCACTTCATTTCAATCCTGCTTTCTGAATTGATCACTCCTTGGTTGGCCAGTAAATCCGCTAGTTTACTGGCTTTCCGGCGAACATGATTGAAGCTAACAGTTCTGAGACTCAGGAGATATTTTTGAATTCTTTGGTACACTTGTAATAGTCTCCAGTGTTTTGAGACCTTTTCTGGTGCTTTTCCATAACTGATTCTATTCACCGCCTTGATAGAGATCTCTGAGTCAGCTTCGATAATGACATTTGAGCTATGATTTTTTATAAGAAGCTCTAGACATTGCTCCAAGGCCATTAATCCAGCCATGTTATTGGTGGCTCTGCCTAAATGGCAGTGGAAAGTAAATATTATAATTCCTTCTTCATCTCTTAACACCCCTCCATAACCTGTTGTACCAGGGTTTCTTTTTGAAGCACCATCAATATTGCATTTCAGATAACCTTTCGGTGGAGGTTGCCAGATCTCCTTTTCCATGTCTAAATCTCTTTCCTTTCTGTTAAGACCATTGTAAATGATCTCCTGCATGCCCAGATGCCTGAGAGATTTCAAATCACTCGGAGTGGGAGGGTTCTTAGGATAAGTGCTCATAGTGGTCGACACTATCTCCTTCATCTGTTTTAAGAGCAGATCCATCAGGCGAAGAGGAGTAGTTTTTTCATCTTTGAAAATTCTTTTATTCCTTTCTTTCCAAACATTCCAGATAATGAAACTTGGTGTAAAGGTCCAGGCCAGATTAAGGATCTCATACTCCGAATAATTTTTACTCCACTTATTCAGGGTATTAATGATGCTACCCTTATCTTTGTCTGTCTGTTGGAAAATGGTGTAAAAGGAATCCCACAACCAGGTGGTATAGGTGCAACTGTCGAGAATATGTTCCATTGTCTCCTCTTGAGCTTCACATAATCGAAATTTTGAAGGTCCAACAAGCCCCCTCTTCCTCATATTGTCCCAAGTTAATATTTTCTTGTGAAAAACTAACCACATAAAGAGCTTGATCTTCATCCAACCTTGGTGACTCCAAAGTTGTTGCCAGGATTTCGCCAGGATACAGGTATCGAGGTTCAGGAGTAGTCTTTTTGCTTCCTTAATGTTGAGGGAACCTTCTTTATTGAGACCCCATCTTAATTGATCCTGCCCATCTGTTACCAAGATCTTCCTTTGCTTCAATATTCATGAGTTCCTCTGCTTTTGTTTTGTTGGGACTGTCCTCTCTACATTCTATATATTTCCACTTTCACCACTTTCCCGAGTCATGAGGAAGATTCCAAAAATCTTTAACTTTTATTAAACCTTGGGACTCTGTTTCTTGCTTGAGGCTTATAAAGTCCTCTCTTATCAACAATGTTTCTTGTTGCCATTTGTCTTCTCAGAAGAGAGCAAGATCTCCCTCTCTGATTTCCTAGAAGCTGTTGTTTTGAACTAGGCTTGTGTTAGCCCAGGCTTGGTTCCAGATATAAGAGCCTTTTATGTTTCCCGACATTCTTATAAGATCATTTGTATGCCAGGAGTTAGCATATTTCTCTTTCCAGGTTTTCGCCCATTGAGCTTCTGGTTCTTTAACCCACCTCCACCAGAGCTTAGCACCTAAAACGTTGCTTAGAATCTCCTGATCATCTAAGCCTAGACCTCCGTGAATTTTGGGTTTGCAGATTTTGTCCCAAGAAACAAGGGCCCATTTCTTCCTTGTTTCCTCCTTGCCCCAAAGGAAATATCTCTGGATATTCCTAGATTGTTGTAAGACCCCTTTGGGAGCTGGAAGGGCAGATAAAAAGAAAACAGGGATAGATTGCAAAACGGCCTTTGTCAAAATCAACCTGCCAGCAAGGTTCAAAGATCTAAAAGTCCATTTTTTGACTTTGTCTTGCATCTTGTTGAGCACCGATTCCCAAATGCTTTTGTGCTATGGTTTATCCGTAAGGGGAATTCCAAAATACTTTGAGGGGAGGGAATCCCTTTGAAATCCCAAAATTCTGGAGATAGTCCTCTGAATTGCAATGTTAGTATTAAAGAAAAAAAAACTTTATTTGGAGAGATTGACTTCCATACCTGTAGCCAAGGCAAAGTCATTTAGGATTCTTTGAACGTTGAAGCTTCTTTGACTGTGGGGATCCACAGCATGGTGTCATCCACAAATTGTTGGTGAGTCATTGCTTGACCATTCTCTATTAATTGCAGTCCCTTGATCATTCCTGATATTTTAGCATGTTTAATGGATCTGCCCAATCCTTCCATCATGAGGATAAAGTGAAAAGGAGAGAGTCGGTCTCCCTGCTTGAGTCCTCTGGAAGGAGTAAAGATCTCTGAGGGCGAGCCATTCACTAAAATAGAAAAGCTGGAAGAAGTAACCATAGCCATAACCCATCTGACCCAGTTGTGATTAAACCCAAAAGCAATAAGGACCTTTTTGATGTACATCCAGTTCACCTTGTCATAAGCTTTAGCAATATCTAATTGCATGATCATTCTGGCCTGCCTTTTACTGGTAAGCGAATGAACAACCTCGTGGGCCTGAATAATGTTGTTTAGGATTTGTCTTCCTTCCACATAACTAGACTATTCCCCTGAAATTAAAGAATGAAGAAGAGGTTTGAGCCTGTTGGCCAAAATCTTGGATATGATTTTATACACCACATTGCATAAGGCGATGGGTTTGAACTTATCAGGAGTCAGGGTTGAACTTATCTTGTCCTCTTCTTTGTCTTTTTCATTAGTGCCTTTCTACTGATATTCATTTTCTCTTGTGGTTTCTTCCTTCTCTTCCAGCACATGAAACTTGTTCTGATTAATCTTCAGCCCCCTCATTATGTTGTTGTTTTAGCCCCCTTTTTCCCCCTTTTCCTTTGCTTGCCACTTTCTAAAAGTTATCTGAGTCCTTCATTGTATGGAGTTTATCTTTATTGTCTGCTTTATTAAGAGCGCAGTCTCTGGACAGATGTTCATGTTCATGGCATCTACAACATCTGAAAGGGATATGCTCGTAGTCCACTGTCTGCACCCATTCCTCATCAAAAACTTCCAGAATGACTTCATCCGAAAGCACACTTGACAGATCCATTTCTACACATATCCTAGCAAAGGTAGTATATTGTCCTCTTCTTGTGGCTTTAGAAGCTTTGACAAAACATCCTAGTTTATTTCCAATGGCAGCTAGCGATTCAGTTTGCCAGTAATCAAGAGGTAGAGAGTAGAGCCTTGCTCAAACTGGTACCAAAGAGAACGTTTCCTTCTCTGATACAAAGTTCATCCTCCAAGGCCTCATATAGAGGCCGCCTGCTGCAAAAAAGTAGGGTCCTCCTTCGAATATTATGTCTTTATCTTCAATGTTTGAGAACACCACTGTGAAGAATCCCTTTGACCCAAGATGTAGGTCAATGCTTCCTTTGGGTTTCCAGTGATACTTAATCCACGTTTGTAAAACTTTTTCAGTGGGCCATAGTCCCATGAATTTACAGATAATGGCGTAGGTCCCTATGTGTTCCCTGTGCGCCTGCAAGGCAAGATCATTTAATATTACTCTCGGAGTAATTTCTGCTTTTGGTTTGCAAGGTCCTTTTTGTTTTTTTTTTTTTCCTCTTGAACCCTGACTTTTGTCTTCTTCCTCTTTGTCTGTTGTGCTACTATTTTCCTTGGTTCTAGTCCCCCCTGTTTCCTTTTCATTCTCCTTGATCCTTTCATTAATGCAATCTGTGTTGTTCCCCGTCAGTGATTTACTTCTGCTAGCCACAACTTCTTTGTAGGAGGGAGCCAAGCTCCCTACTCTGCCGCCCACCATAAGAGACGTACTCTGTTGTTTTCAGAAACCCTGATCGCTTCGGCTCTCCCACTTCCAACCGCAATTCAAACCTCGTACTCCTTTAAGAACACCCATATCAATCTCAACTTTATTTATATCTTTATGAAATTTTTAATATTTTATGAACAAATTTTAAAGTTATAGACAATTTTCCTCCTATAAAATCCTAAAATCATATAAAAAATAAAATTTTATTATATATATGATTCACTATGGCTAATATTTATT
>APFE031000778.1:37549-114592 GCA_000404065.3 Pinus taeda | reverse complement strand
TATTACAAGTATTAAACTTATATATGCATATAATTAAATTGATGTTTTTTTTTTAATTTTTAATTTTGTAATATGCATAACTAGTTTCCATGAGTTTTGTATTGAAATTTGGGCTTGGTCAATTACCAAAGCACCATGGACTGAAGGAGGGTTGAGGATGGAAACCACTTTCTCTGAGATTGTTGATATTATATTCACATTCTATTTGATTTTCAAAATATTTGTCATGCTACCAACTTTCCTGACCTTTTAAGTCAACAAAATTATGGTGATCTAAGAACACTTCTCTCACTTCTTCTTAGCTTGAAAATAAAATGTTAAAGAATTCCAATTAATCTCTTGCCTTTTGAAGGTTCAATAAACCATATAAATTTTAGTAGATATTAATCCTCATCCACATCATATATATCATATAATTATAAATCTATAATAAATGTACTTTTAATCTTGATTCATTAGATAATTAATTTGAAAAATATTACATAATTATTAATTATAATATTTATATTATTATATATTATAATTTTAGTAATATTATAGTATTTATAAAAAAATTAATTCTATATCTAATTTTATATATATATAGTATATATATGAAAATATCTTATATCTTATATAAAAAAATATACACCATTTTTAGTTCTTAGTAATATATCATGTTTAATTCTGTGGAAATTTGAATTTGAGTGAAAATCAATAATAATTATTCCCTTTTAACTATAATATATTCTAATTAATTATGATTATATATTTATTATATTTCTATGGAATTTTTTAAAAATAACTTATATAGAAACAAATTTGTGGTAATATGTTGAGAGACATTCTACTTTTATAAGTTTATGTCTTTTGTTAAATGGCTATTACTTGTGATTAAAAATAATTGCTTGTGAAAAAAAAATCCTAAACTAATAATTTATGAAACATTATATAATACTGGTCGAAATTGTTAATAAATAGAATTTTTTTTATACACTAAAAAATGTTCAACAAGTTTTTTGTAGGTGCTTAATCTCTTTTTCATGTAAAGACACCAATAATAGATCTCTGAAGTAAGCAAAAGAAAATTAAAACCAAGAAGCATGAATACATTCAAAGAAGTGTACAAGAGTGTTGTTGGTGATCTTGTAAACCCCATTTTCCAATGCCACTCCATCCCTAGATATTATGTTTGCTTTAGAGCTCCTATCATTGTAAACATACATAAAATATATATGAGAGAAGGGCGATTTCAGAAGTAGGGTATCATGAAATAGGGGTTACAATATGAATTTGTGAAATTGGATTCTCCTTTCATCCATTGAATCATAAGTAGAGTCTCCATAGATTTGGATTTGGGAAATTCCAATTTCTTAAGTTGGCATTAAGACCAAATTTAATGCCATTAATTCAGAATAATTGCTTGTGTCACTACCCAAACAAATTTTAAAAGAAATATTATAAGTGGGAAAGATATGTAAAGTTCTATAATGAAATTATTTAGTGAAAGTATCTTAAGGGCTTCATAATTTTCCTTTAAAAGGCATCCCTAATCTATATTGCAAGTATATAATTTCACAATGATTCAGCCCCAAGAGTTAGCTCAATCGGTCAAATCAAGTGCCTCGCCAATGGGAGGTCACAGGGTCGAATCCCGAAATCTCTTGGGGTTAGGTCAGTAAATAGGCCGAGGGGTGTTGATGCCCTTCGGGTGGCGTCCACTCAGTGTTAAAAAACCTTGGACGTAGCGGCTACCCACTGACCCGGGTATCCGTGAACCAGTATGTGAAAAAAAATTTCACAATGATTCCTAATAACAAACACAAATATTATTGTATGGGACCTAGTTGTCCATAGGCTTCTTCCTGTTACATGTCATTGACTATAGAGTTTTGGTTTGCATTTTCCATGTCCATGTTTTCATGTTTTTTTTTTAATCGTTTCACCTTCTTTGTCCCTAGTTGATCCAATGACAAGCTTGGCATTAAATGAGCCATGATATTAATGTTGACTAATCCAACAATTGTTTGTTTTAGAGGTGCACATTCAGTTTGAAGATTTACATTTTGTTGATTTTAATGGTGAATAATACTTGCCAACAAAGTAACTTCATTTCCCTATTAATTCTGGAATTTGAATTTTTTTTTTTTTTAATTGTCGTCGTAGTGGTTTTATTGCCAACAAGATAATCCTTGTGTCTTTGTGCACTCATTAGATTTCTAAGGTGTAACATAGTGGACATTGGCCGATATACCCGTGGTCCATTATAAACTCCTAGTGTGAGCCATAAGACATCCTTGTTTAGTTCCAAGCAACTCCAAGACAATAAAATCTTATATCACCATCCCATGAGCCAACTAAGCTTAAAACAAAGTGTTTTCCATGTATCTGTTGAAATATGGCAACAAGAATATTCTAATTTAATTTGTCCTTGAATTAAATTGTGAATTAAAATCGAATTTAGTCTTAACAGCTACTTGGAAATAATTAATTAATTTATTTTTAAATTAATTAGTTGGAGAAAATCAAGTTAGAGGTCTTTTTGAAGTCATGCAAGAGTTATCTGTTAAGTTAAGGAGATAAGATTGAGTTAGATTTGAGTTGTAATTAGTTAACTCAGTTTACTGAGTTAAGTCTAGTTAAATTAGTTCCAAATTGTTTGAGGAACTAATAGTGAGTTAACAGCCAATTGATGCATTAATGCACTCAACTAGTGCTACTCTAGTTAACTGAAGATTCCCTCATCAGAAACTCATGCATGTTTATTCTGAGAAAGACCTAGTTGAGGTTAATGTTCAAGGACAATGTACTATCAGTTGCATGTGTATTCTCATGGAGAAAACTCATGCATGCAGTCAAGGATTCATCCTTGAGGATTACGCAGTTTTGAAGACTTGGTTTTCCACTTGGTAATAGGCTAATCATCCACAAGGAACAACGCAAGGAAATAGGAGCTTGGAGGGCAGAGAGGAAGGCTGGAGAGAAGCCAAGATTGCCTGTGAGCATTTGTGAGGATTGTACTGAGAGATGGCTAGCTGTGAAAGTTAAGGTTTTGTATAATTCCTATGTATTTCCACCATGTATGATAATACAATAGTGTGGGGTTTTTATCTGAGGATTTCCCCAAAAGTATTTTCATGTGTATTGTGTCATTGATTCTTCTTCTTCTGGTTATATTGTTCAGCTCGATCTTTAAGCTTCCGCAAGTTGATAGTAGAAGTAGGTTATAGTATTCTGCTTTGATTTATATTGCATTATCGGGTTAACCTATCACAGATTTTCTACAGTATCGTTGATAGATAACAACACCAATGCTAAACCAAAGGAATGACTAGTTCATCATCTTGAAGAGCCTCAATTGATGGGTTGTCAAAGGATCCACAACAATAACCTCCCTCCTCATCAACTTTGAAAAGAACATAAGCATCCCCCTAGGTTTGAGAGAAATAAACTAGGGGGTCACATAGTGCACTATTGTCAAAACCATCATCTCATAAAGCCCAAGACCACCAATACCCTTCAATCTAGAGAAACCATGCCAATTTGATGCATGCCACCTATTCAGTTTCATAGGTAAACATTCAATTCCACCCAATATGAGGATAAGAGCCAACCAAGACCCAGATATGGGGTTCCATATAAGCAACAAGAGAAGTTCTAAATCCCAATCAGACTCAATTGCATTAAAATGACTTCCTAAGAAGCACTGCAAACATCAATTCATCATGCTTCATATCCATATTCCCACATGTATCAGAAGTGGTAGATTTACTTATTCTTACTTTAATGATAACATGTGTCAATGCATTGCTCTTTACAGGAATCCTAACCTTCTGTCTTGATATATAACCACCTTGAGATAATCTAGGTGCCAAGTATGCGTCATGCCTTGATTCATAGACATTAATATCATGTGATTAGGCGAAACATAAGTAGAATCCCCATTTTTTAACTTGAGTTTGCCTTGATGCAACTTACTTGCTTTATTAACCATTGAGTCTGTTTTCCAATCAAATGCCCTAAGAACATAGAAGAATTCAACATTGTCAAATCTTGTAACCATTTTTTTTGTTAATTCAAGAAAGCATTCTAGATAAAACATTATTACTCGAACAAGAGGATTTAACCATTGATTTAATATTTAACTTCATAATATCTTCCAATGTCTTTCATCAACTATCCTGAAACCATGATATAGTGCAAGAGCCTTACCCTAATTAGTTATTTTTTTGCCTAATCCTATTCTAAAGTGTTTTCCTTATTTTGTTTAAGGTGTTGTCTAACGAGGCCACAATTTCTCTTGGGTGGTGCATTTCTCACTAGAATGTGACAAAAAAAATCTTCAAGAAATCTCACTATGGGAGTGTTTAAATTGCTTTTTTTATGGCGGAAATAAATTCAACACCATCAAAAACCCCTAGGAGAATCAAAATCCGAAAACTTGACAACTATAACCTGAATTTTCAAAAATTTCCATTAAATTTTCTTAAAATAATGACAAAACTTCTATTATTTTCCGAATTAAATTTTACTCTGTTTAAATTACATATTTTTTTACTATCAATTATAATTACACATGTGCCCTCCCTAGTTATAAAACTTTATTAATAAAAAATAAAAATAAATAAATAAAACGTTGCCTCTTAAAAATAAAATTAAAACTTCAAGAAAGTGAATTTGTCGAGGCTAAAGGTAAGAATGGCCCAACAAAGTTGAGCGTTGCAATCAATGTGATGTGTGGAATGACAATGATCGATTGAATGAAAACCTCACTTCCATACCAACACATGTAATCATTCATAATAAAATATTCTGCGGCATCATTTGAAATTCAATTATATTCTCTTATACTTTTAATTATTTTCGTGAAAGTGACTTCTCATGACTTTAAACCAAACAAATATTTTGAGGTCATAATGATCTCATATTTAAATATGTATAAAATTTCGAAAACCATGGGCATTCTTTTGTTATGTTATTAACATTTTCCCACTTTTGCTCTTTGAATTAGGCTTGAGGTCGACTATATAAAGCAAGGCATAAATGGATCGATTCCCTATGTAAAAGCATATTCCAATTAACTTTTTAAACTTTGCGAGAATACGGAAGTACTCTAATGTGGGTTATTAATAATTGATTGATCTAAGAGTGTGGTTATTTATGTTAACATTTTATTTATTAAAGTTTAGACACTGCAAGAATAAGGAAGTGCTCCATTGTGGGTTATTAATGATTGATCTAAGAGTGTAGTTGTTTATATTAACATTTTATTAGTGTGGGTATTAATGATTAATCTAACAGTGCAGTTTAATATTTTTTTTTTGGGTTGTGGTTCACGAACACTTGGGTGGCCGCTACGTCCACGGAAAAATCTGGGCTGATTGACCCTGAAGGGAATCTAGCCCCGCGGCTGACTAGCAAGGCCTAACCCGAAGGGCTTCGGGCAGAATGGACCCTGTGACTTCCCGAATGGCAAGGCATTGATTTTGACTAACTAAACTAACCCTTGACGCTGATCTAAGAGTGTAGTTATTTATATTAACATTTTATTTATTAGTGTAGTACAAGGTTATTAGTTATCCATTATTGATTTAATGTTGAATTGTTACAAGTGTTGTGTTTTTGAGGATTTGTTTTGTTTTTATTTTATTTTTAAATTGCAAGTATATTTTTAATCTTTTGTAAGTGTTTTTAATTAGTTTTTTTTGTTCATGATTAATTTTAATGTTGAATATTTACGAATGTTGTGTTTTTTAGGATTTGTTTTTATTTTATTTTTAAATTGTGAGTATATTTTAATTTTTTATAAGTGTTCTTAATTAGTTTTTTTGTTAATGATTAATTTTATTATTTTTGGTTTTTTGTTAAGTTATAAGTTATTGGTATATTTGGCTTGCGAATTATTGAATATATGCTTGGTGTTATAATGGCAGTCATAATGTTTGATTTTAGGTCTCACTTAGAGCATTTCAACGTGTTATCAATTCATATGGTTGAAAAATAATTAATTTTATTGTTGGGAAGTATTTTCACACTCTTCCTACCCAAATACAAATCCTTGATAAAACATTTGGCTTGTTGTGATGAGGCTAAAAGAATAAGCATCACACTCGGACTAGGACTGGGACCCTCATCATGGATGTGTCTTTGTTTTTAACTCTTGCTAAGTCATCATTCTCCCATTAATGTTGATTTGTGGACTATTAACATTAGTTTGGGATTTTCCGTAATAACCATTCAATTAAATATCATTATAACTATTTTTTTATTGAAAAAAAAAGATAATTTTGTTGTTTTACATTATTATAATAATTGCATTTTAGATATTAAAACATTTCAATTGAATTTTGTTTTTATTATATTCTCTTTAAAAAAAAACACATGCTCCTAACATTTAAAAAAAATTCTTAATAGATTTTCAAAATTTCTATATTCTTTTTATAGATTTAAAATCTGCCAAAAAAATTTAAAAAAAAAAATGATTTAACAAAACAGTCAAATTGGAATCCATTTCACTTAGATATTGAGATTTCAAAATAGTAAACTTTGGGCATATTTAGCTACATTGCATAATTAACAAAAATATTTTTTAACGTTTAAACTTATAATTAATAAATGTAATTTTTTTAAAATATATTTTCATTTTATTTAGATTTATATTAATTAATCTGGATTAATTTTACTCTTGGATTTATCAAGTGCTGAGAGGGATCCAACCTCTAAAGGTATAAAACTCTTTTTTCAATGCAAAACTTGAGGAAAGGTTTACACTTCGAGAAATTCATCCCTGTCAACACTTAAAATGGATCTATGCTGGTTTAAAATATCTAGATATATATATAATATTTCTTGTTGTCACTAAAACCATTTTATTTCAGTGATCATTCATGACCCAAAGGAAAATTGCAAAGGAGTCTCCACACATTTAAATAGACTGTATTACATTAGAATACCATTGGCAAAACCATGGGTTGTCAAAACTTGGAGCCCAAAAACAACGATAAATTAACTCTATGACCTCAATTTTACCTAAACTATTGTAACAATATTTATGAGCATTAGTTTCTTATAATTTTTAATTTTAATTTAATTTTTAATAATTTAACCTCTCCAATTAATAATTATAATCATTACTTTTATTTTATTTTTAATTTTTATAACTTTAATTATCAAGCCACAACTATGATACATAACATAACATAACATTACAACATCTCTTCCATACTAAGCTAGAGAACATCTCAATGGAATAAGCGTAAGATTATCGACTTGGAAGCCATGGTCCAGGAGGAGGAGAACAAGCTTTCAGACCAGCGAATTGGAAAAGATGTGGACTGGATCCTGGACCCTGGAACAGTCAACACTCGCGCTACTCAATTCGTCAGAACCCAAGCTGAGAGCTGGCGCATGAAGACCCTTCTTGCGAAGGCTTTGGGTATACATGAAGAATATGCGGAGCAGTTGCGAAAGCTTTAGAATTTCACAGAAACTATGAAGCATGATCATATGGCGGTCGTTGAGAGTATTGAATTCAAGCTGAGTTCGCTGGATCAACAGATCGACACAATCAGCAAGAAGCTCACGGTTCTGATTAAACTCTTAAGACATGTCATTGGTCAAGACAACAAGCCTTCAGATATGCAGAAGGGAGATCCGACTGGCGATCAGCAGGGCAATCCTCCCAAGCCGGGACAGGTCAACATGACTCTGTAGTCTCTCAAACTCCACGTCCTCGGCGGTCAGTCTCTTTATTTTCATGGCTTGCTATCCTCGCTTCCTTCTTCTTTGCGGGTTGATATGTTTACTGTCTAGGTAGCCTGTCTAGTGTCTTCTCCGACAGTTCTTCTTTTGTTTATGTCCTTCTGTTAGTTTTGGTTCTCTGCTGCCCTGCGAGGTGTGCTATTTTTAGTTTTCAGTTACTCTTTTTGGTCTCCTAGAGTTTGGTCTCCTGAAGATAGGCCTGTTGTTAAGCGGCCCGTAGTCCGCAAATGCAGAAGTTTTGTACTATATTTTCTTTTTTTTAATATCAAAAGCTGACTTACACAAAAAAAAAAAGCTAGAGAACATCTCTAAGCATAACTTTATTATTATTATTTCAATTTAAAGAAATATGGCTAAACAATTGAAATAGTGTTAGCAAATAATTAATAAAAAAAAAAGAAAATAAAAACCTACCTAGTATGGATAATCATAAAAAGAGATTTAATAAAAAAGGGATTTAATGAGAAGATATGGGTACCAAAAGAAATACATCTCGTATGAGAGTTATATAAAGAATCTTCCCTTATTTCTTTATAACTATTGTTGGGTGCAACTTTTGTGCATACTTTAGATACCTCTTTCCTCCATTTTTTACCATTTTACCTTTAAACCTATGAGCTTTACATCTTAATTATCGTTTTCCTGGTTATAAGAAGCAACTCTTGTTGTGACATGTTATTTTTCCATTTTTGTTAAATATGAATGAAGTGATATCTTTTTGATGGCTAACCAGGTAAGTGTGGAAGAAGTTCTCTGGCTCTTTTTCTTTTAGGTGTTGCCCATGAATTCAAGGCCAAAGGATGGACAATTGTGTTGTTAATTCACAAACATGCTTTGAGGATTTGGTGTTACAAAGCATTGTTGTTACACCGCAAGTTGATGTTACACCTCAAGTTGTTGTTACGGACCATTGTTGTTACACATCAAGTTGTTGTTACACCGTGAGATG
The DNA here is from genome assembly GCA_000404065.3 of Pinus taeda. Lineage (NCBI taxonomy): Eukaryota > Viridiplantae > Streptophyta > Pinopsida > Pinales > Pinaceae > Pinus > Pinus taeda. The sequence continues at coordinate 105,903 of APFE031000778.1, read as the reverse complement.
TTGTTACACCGCAATGGTTAAAGACCGTGGGTACTATTCCACAAGACAACTGTCGTGAAGCATGAATTATCTATGGGCGGTTAAGGAATCTAGGTAGTTATGATTTTAGAAAATGATGTAACTTGAATAGGCCTTGTATTTAGAAACCAGTTGTAACAATTTCTATTTTCTTTTAATATTAATCAACATGAGAATCATCAGATTCTCATGACTGATCTATTCCCTATTTTGGGCATGTTAACTTTATAAAAGAATTCAGTTCCATGGAAGGGAATAGGAAGGAAACACAAGATAGTATTTTCATTTTTATTATGTAATTCACAGCTATTTTAATACAAGAACATCGTTGGTGATGCTTTTACAGATTCTGCGTTGAATTTTTAACTAATTCGTATTTCATCCCTGCGCCCTGCTAGGGAGGAAGGGCCCTCCTCTTTAGCAGGGATTGCAGTAGTAGTTGTAGTAGTAGATTAATTACTTATTTCTCATATGTGTGAAGTTATTGTTGTTATTGTATAATTCACAGAGCATATTTACTTATGTTTTTTAGATTTATGATATGTTGTTACCCATGATTGATTTAAGTTGTAATGTTTGATCAGCTGGTTCGATCATTGATATGGCGTGTGGCATGCCCTTTTCTTGGTAAAACATGAAGTATGATTTCATTCCTGTAGAATGCTTTTGATTTCTGCACGAGTGTTTAATTTCAGCAATTGTTTCAATGAAATTTATTTATGTTCTTTATTTCTATCCTCAGTTGTTATGTATTGACACAGATAGTGCAGACACCTTTGAAATAAATAGACCTACCCTGGCTGACAATTAAATGGTTGCAGTTCAGTCAATTAAACAGTGATTACACCGACACAACATTTTCGCACCGTTTCTGGGGAAGGTAGTTGACGATATAGTCAACCAAGTGTGTTTCATTAATATTGTGTTTCTAGTGCACAAGTGCTGGCAATAAGATGAGAGCTAAGAACCTGCGCATTTCTCTGACATACTTGGGTGGGTTCACCACTATGATCATTAGGACACATAGGGTGTGTGAAATCTTTGGATTTTCTTTAGACGTTTTTTAGCTTTACAAGCGTTGGGCGGTAAGACGAGAGAACCTACACATCGCTCTAATATATTTGAGTGGGCTCACCACTGTAGAAGCTGAGACACTTAGGGTGTGAAATAAATACACATAGGGTCCATGTGTAAGGCGTAGGATTAGCAGAGATACCAAAACACAACCACTCTAATAAATCACAGGAAAAATGGGTCATAAATGGAACAAGAAGAATGAAGATTTAGGGAGAAATTTTTTTATTCAGGAACTAATCTCAAAAGCAGAGAAAGAACAGTCAAACTCATAGAGGGATACAAGGAAAACAGGGCACAAAAATTTGTTACCCCCATAGCAAGGCCAGGAGCATTCGATTCCTTTGTCTCCAGACCTCATCATCCTCAAACTAGTGTACCCACTCCCAAATCCGTAGACTCAATTCAAGAACAACAATGGGGAACTAGTGGTCAAGACTTTAGGTTTGAGGGCCAAGGGGAAACCAGTGGGGAACACCAAGGGTTTGGATCAAAAAAGCATTCATTTACTTATCAATATCGAGATTCAGGAAGTGCGGTGAAACAACCAGCCCAAGAGCAGCTTGAGTTATCATCTCACAAATCTTCACTCATGGAATAGTCACTTAGACAGTCTGAAGAAGGAGACTCATCATAGCAAGAGTCAGGAGGATAAAATATGGGGGACAACAATAACAATAACAACAACAACAACAAAACAGATGCCACCATTACTACCTTTGAGTTCCCAATAAGTGATATAAGGGGTGAAGCTCCCATGAAAAACATTCATTTGTCAGCTCTTCCATCTTTTCAAGGAATGACTATAGAAGACCCTGACACCTTTTTGTTTGAATTTGATGTCTTGTGCAGGAGCTATGATTATACTTCGGATGCTCAAAAGTTGAAATTGTTCCCTGCTACTCTAAAAGGAGCAGCATTGAGATGGTTTATGGAACTAGGCTCTGCTACTATTCAAACATTGGGTGACATGAAACAAACATTCCTATCCAAGTATCAGGACTATTGTCGAACTAGGGACTTGAGGGAAGAAATATTTAGGATGACACCAAAGGATGAAGATAACTTGGAGGATTATGTGGAATGATTCCATTAGAACTTGCAGAGATCTAAACATAGTGATTTAGATTTAGCAATCTTGAAGACCATAGTCATAAGGGGAATAAGAGATGATTGCCTTGATACCCTGAATCTACTAGGAAAGGGAGACATATCTCAGGAATCATTTGATGAGACAATAAAGCTCTGCCTAAGATGATTGAGAGGGTCATTGAGAGGGATAAGCATGGTACGGGATTCCTTTGTCAAAATACAAAAATATGCAAATGGAGGTGTGACTAGGGTTGAGATTAGAAATTTGTTCGAGAACCTTAAAACTAATATCCTAAGTACCTTGTCTACTTAGATAATGATGACACAAGTAAAGAAAGCACGAGATGAAGTTGATACAACTTTAGTCATGTTCTACCCAAAATGCATGGAGAAGCATTCCCTGAAGGAATGTAGAGTAAACAACATCAGCTTGTGCAACATTTGTGATCTAGTGCATTCTATAGGCCATTGCCCAGAGCTTCCCATACTGAAATCGATGCTCAAATAATGAAGCGATAAAGTTTAGTCTTCCTATTTCATTGGATTAAGGAAACCATGGTAACCATGACCCCCGGGTATGTCTCAAGACTTCTCTTCTTTTAATCCATGCAATAATACATATAATACTCAACAATTCCCGCGGCAATATTCTCCTCCTTCTCTAGCACAGTTTCCTTCACCTTGGAACCAATGGTGTCCCTCTCCATCTTTCCAATACCCTCCATCTCAGCCATATCCTTGGACTCAAAATTAGAGAGGAAATTCCCTAGGTCCAGCCCCTCCTGCAATACCAATGCAACAACAGTTACAACTACCACCTCTTCAAACACCTACTACTACACCTCCTATATGACCCCAATTACCTATGTAACCTAAGCCTAACCCAAACAATAAGGCAACCTAAAACATTGAGGCCCGGACTGCCTTTCAGACTTATTATATCACTCTTTCCAGATGTAACAAAATTCATATGTGGTCAAGGTCAGTGATTAACCCAAACCACTCTCTTATTATCACTAAATAAGAGTGTGTGTCACCTAGAAAAGATACCACAGATCTTGAAGCTGTTGTCACACTTGTAAAAGCTAACTCGGGAAGGACTTTTGTGCCTGTAATAGCCAATTCGAGTAAAGTTGATACACCTGTAACAACTGACTCGACTATGATAACTAAGGATCCTCTGTATCCCCAAAGATTAGCCGAAGCTAGGATGACTTCAGAACCATAATTTAATTTCCTTAGGGAGTTGAAAAAATTACATATACGGATTCCTCTACTGTAGGCTATTAAAGATCTACCTATATATGTAAAAACATTAAGAGACTTGTGTTAAAAAACCCGAGAGGAAGCCTAAGGACCCCGCTACTATTCATGTGATGGGAAAGTTGTCCGAATTGATGACTGATCAATCTCTCTTAACCAAATATAATGATCTAGGAAATCCCATGGTCACTGTTTACATCGATGACAATCCCATTACCAATACATTGATTGATTTAGAGGCAACCATTAATGTAATTACTAAGGAGTTCTTCACCACTTTGGGGCTATATAGACTAAGACACACACCTAGGAATTAGTAGACAGGTTCTGTGTCAAACCTGAGGGGGTGCTAGAAGACATAGTGATCACAGTGGATTCTTGGAGATATCCAGCTGAATTCCTTATTTTACAAACTAAATCAAACCTAGGAGGACATCCTTTGATTCTAGGAAGGCCTTGGCTAGCCACTGTAGACACATTCATAAGATGTAGGTCTGGGCCTATGATAATTTTAGATGGCGAGGCCACAAAGAACCTTAGTCTCTACCCCCTAGCAAAACCAAGTATGGATTCAGGAAACCCTTGTGGGATGAATTCGAATCTGAGTCATATTACTCCCAGCCACTTCTCACCCTCGAGAAAGTCCAATACTTCATGGATGAGACAAAAGATGATAACATAAATGTTTTTGTTAGTAATTCACTTTTTGTTACTTCTATTGAGGACTCGGGGGAGGAAGATGTTGTAAAAGACTTGAGCTTTTAATAGATGAAGACCACTCCAAACATCAACAACATTCCAGTTGAAATAGAACCATGTAAATATCTAAATGTCAATCCAAACCTGACTGTTGAGAAAAAAAATTGTTGTTATAGTTTTTACAGAAGTACAAAAGGAAGTTTGCATGGGATTATATAGATATGAAAGGGATACATCCCAGCTTATGAACTCACCACATCTATTTAAAGGATGGCTTCAATCTAGTTAAATAATCACAACGATGCATGAACCCTGCACTAAAGGAGGTAGTGAAAGAAGAACTACATAAACTCCTGAATGCCAACTTCATTTATCTAATTTCTGATAGTCAATGGGTATCCCCATTTGTCATCATCCCTAAAAAGAACAATAAGTGGAGAGTCTGTGTAGATTATAGAAAACTCAACAAAGCCACTCAAAAGGACCATTTCTCTCTGCCATATATAGACCAGGTCCTTGATACCTTGTCCAGGAAGAATTTTGTTTTCATTTTTATATGGGTTTAGTGGTTACAACCAGATACAGATTGCCCTAGAAGACCAGGATAAAACGACCTTTACTTGCCCTTGGGTAACCTTCGCATACATGGTTCTTCCTTTTGGACTCTGTAATGCGCCAACAACTTTCCAAAGGGAAATACCGGGAATTTTCTCGGACCTATGGAATGACTGTCTAGAAATCTTCATGGATGACTTTACACCTTACAGTGATGCCTTTGAAACAACATTATTTAATTTAGAAAAAGTATTAGAACGATGTGTGCAGAATAATTTTTCTTTGAGCACTGTAAAGTGTCACATGGTGATGAATGAAGGGATTGTGTTGGAACATCTTATTTATGTTGACAGGATTAAAGTAGACCCTGTTGATATAGAGGTAATCTTGAAAATTCCAATTCCCAAGACACAGAAAGAGGTACGTATTTTTTTGGGTCATGCAAGGTACTATAAGAGGTTTATAGAAAATTGTTCAAAGATCACATCTCCTTTATTCTCCTTACTTATGAAAGATGTGGAATTTGTATGGAAACAGAAGTGTGAGCAAACCTTTATGGAATTAAAAAACTGTGTATCAACAACTCTTGTCTTGTGATGACCGAACTGGTGTTTGCTGCTTCACATAGCTACAGATGCATCTGATACTGATGTGGGATCTGTTTAGGCCAACTAGAGGACATAAATCCGTTATCTCTTACATAAGTAAGAACTTGACTCTAGCTAAACTCAATTACACGGTGACAGAAAAAGAGTTCCTTGCGGTAGTGCATGCCATCAACAAATTTCGACACTACATCACAGGATATCAAGTGTTTGTACACACTGACCAATATGCACTTTTTAATGAATAAACCAGTCACTAATGGTAGGATTACACGGTGGTTATTGTTATTATAGGAATTTGATATAAAAATACTAGATAAACCTGGGAAAGATAATGTAGTGGTTGATTTTATTTCTAGGCTAACTGTTGGTGATCAATGCATGCCTATTGAAGATTCTTTTCCTAATGAATACCTTTTTGCTATATCAACTCACTCACCATGGTATGCAGACATAGATAATTATCTTGTTGTAGGAATATTTCCACAATACCTATCCTCCAGAGAAAAGAGGATAATTGTCCAACAAAGTGCTAGATATTCGTGGATTGAGGGAAATCTCTATCACACTGGGCCAAACCATCAGATCAGGCGTTGTGTGAGGGAGGATAAAATATTTGATATCCTTAGAACTTGTCATGAGGAGCCTTGTGGAGGAAATTTTGCAGATAAGAAGACATGATACATGGTGCTCTCAACAGGATACTATTGGCCCACAATATGTCAGGATGCTAAGAAATTCATGAAGGGATGTGACAAATACTAGAGACTGGGTCAACCACTCCAATCAGATGAGATGTCGTTACGACCTCAAATAGTTTTAGAGCCATTTGAGAAATGGGCCCTGGATTTTGTAGGACTAATTAAACCTTCGTCCCAATAAAATTCCTACATCCTAGTTTGCATAGACTATGTCACAAAATGGGTTGATGTGAAAGCATTAACCAGAGCCACAAAGCAGGCTGTTTTAGACTTTTTGTTTGAAGACATTTTTTTTTCACTTTGGGGTACCCAGAGAAATAGTGACAGATGGATGGCCCCAATTCACATCTCATTTGATTCAGAAGCTAGTTGAAAAATACAAAATATTTCATAGGATTACTTCGCCTTATCATCCACAAGCGAATGGCTAAGTGGAGAGCACCAAAAAGGTTATTGAGGGAATTCTTACCAATATTGTGGCCAAACATCGGAGTAATTGGGTTGATAAACTTCCAGAGGCGCTGTGGGCATACATGAATACATGGAGGAATACTATAGGATTCTCACCATGCAAATTAGTGTATGGAAAAAATCCTTTGTTTCCTATAGAGTTTGAAATTAAGACATTAAGAAAAACACTAAAGGTGAACTTGGATCTAGAAACAACAAAAAAGCAATGGTTGAATCAGCTTAATGAGCTAGATGAGAAAAGGCTAGTTGATATTCAGCAAATAGACATCATTCAACAACAAAGGGATAAGTGGCATGATAGATTCATTAAAAAGAATAAATTTCAAAAAGGAGATTTGGTTCTATTATATGATTTGAGATTCAAGGATTTCAAGGGGAAGCTTTGCACTAGGTGGTTAGGTCCTTATGAATTTGACACAATATTTGAAAATGGGATTGTGAATTTAGTTATCATTAACAGTGCTAGGACACCATTACTCGCTAATGGGCATCATCTTCAACTATATCACAAACCTGCTTCAAAGGATTCATTCATCAATGTTGTTGCGGATTCTGACATTCAGATTATAGGGGTAGGGGAAATTCTCATGTGCTGCCAAATTCTTAATTCTCTAATAAGTGTAACAGTCAAAAACCAATTTTTGTTGGTAGCTCTTACACCCAATAAGAAAAAACATAAAAAAAATGTAATAAAAACATGTAAATAAGAATCTTATAGGGGTGCAGACAGACAAATAGTGGCAATTGAAAACCACCATGTGGCGGCTATTACATGTTCTTTTCTTTCTATAACAATAACATTTATCTCATGCACATCTTACAATATGTTGTTACAAGTTTTTAGTCTTTCCTCATTCTTTTCAAATTTTTGTAAGTATCCGTAAAGAGTAGTGTAAATAAGAAACTGTTGTAGAAATAGTGTTAGTAATTTTATTTGTTGTTACATGTGTAACAGTTGGTAACCTGTAGCAATGACCTAGGTGAAATCGTCTGCCACAATAAATAACATTCATTAGCATCATGCTCAGGAGCAATTGACACAACCAACACGTCACCGCCGGAATTAATTATATTGTTGGTACCTTTTCACCAGTCCCTTTTCACCACATCACCTCAAGTACGTGACGCAAATGGTATATCATTCTTTCCCTCTGTTTAATAATTATGCCAATTAATATGGAACTTTATTTAACGGTTGAGGACGACCATCGCATTAAACTCAGGGGGAGAGCGAATCATTTCTCAATCTGCGATTTCAAATCAAAATTAAAAGCAACAATCATGTAATCATTATTAAACCCTGCCATTATTGTTATCTATTTATGCCAATCATGCCAAGGAATAAATCAAATTTAAAGCTAGACCTCCACGATCCAGGATCAATAATGACATCACAACATGTGCAGTACAATCCCCTTGACCTGAAATTCTTGCTTTTATTGCCTACTTCACTACCTTGATATCAACCTCAGTGAAGCGATTCACCCTCATTTCAAAATTCTCAGAGGAAGAACAGAGAGAACATAGAGTGTAGTAACTGGAACATAAATGGGAGGAGTAGTAGTCCGACACAAGCCCAATTCAACTGAAGCACTAGATAATTGTCATGAGGCATGCCATATCTTTAAGGAAGCAGGATGGTTTGAGTTCTTTAAGAGACTTAAGGTATCAGAGGAGTTGGTTGCCATGGAATTCGCTAAAAACCTGAATAGAAACCAAACATAGTTACGAAAGAAGTAATTGTCTCAGTAACATCATTGCGGACTGGGGGAAAAAGGTGGTTTAACTAAAAGATCAATGACCCTTCCCTTAAGGCGAAATTCATGTAAGGAGAAGAGAAATTGGAGAAAAAGGGCAGGGGAATTGATAGGTTATCACTCCCTCAACCATGGGGAGACATTTCCCTGTACATTATCAAGTACATTAATTTGTGAAGGAAGGGCAACGATCATGTTCAATTACCATTTCCCACTGCTAAACCACCTTCGACATAGGCAGTTGGTCAATCTCCCATATTTCCTGCTAGAAAATGTAAGGCACATGTTTGTTGCCATGAAAATTGTTGCACACCCAGAGAGTTGTGTTACCAACCATGACCTCATCAAGCTAATTGTGTTGGATGCATTGGTACACCAAGGCAGGAGCTCGGAGGAGTTTATGAGTAGAAAGACGAGGACTTCTTGCCGAAGGCAAGTTGAAATCCCCAATGACGCTCCAAGGGAAGTTAGGGAGACTGAAGAACAAGGGCATCCTAGGGAGGTAGGATTGAGAAAAGATCATTGGAGAAGCCGATAGGTGGTAGGATAACAAAGTAGAGGGTGAAAGTCATCTCATAGCCATAACCTTCACCTCCATCTAGAAAGGAGCCGAGCAAGCATAAGGACACCGGGAAATAGAAAGAAGGCGAATAGGCCCATCCGGAAGAGGTCCCTTTACTAGGTAAGGATGAGACCCAAATTTTGCTGCATAAGATTTAAAATTTAGAAAAAGAAAATGAAAAATTAAGGCAGCAATTAGAGGAGAGTAAAGTGGAAGCATGGGTCCTGAGCTTGGACACCTTGGCAGAGGTTGTAGAAAAAATGAGGGTGGAAACCACATCGGGTTCTGTATGTGCAGCATGTGCTAGGGATATAGCAGTATCCAAATATAAAGTCTGTGCCGCAAATACCATTTCGACGGAAACTCAAACCGAACCCTAGGAAGGTGTTACACAAGAACTCGTTAACGATGCTGCTGTTACACAAGAACCGGCAACTGAAATGGAGCATCCCACGGAAAACGACTTGGGAGCTGATACATAAGAACCTGTCAATGACACTTCTATTACACAAGAACCAATAGTAGAGGCACAGGTTACCTAGGAAGAAAAAGAAAGAGCTGACACATAAGAACTTGCCAACGACACTTTTGTTACACATGAACCAACAGTAGAGGCAGAGGCTACCCAAGAAAGAAAAGAAAGAGCTGAACCACAAGAACTTGTTGAAGAAGCAGCAGGTATAGAGAAACTGGCAGTCGCAGCAGAGCATCTCAATCCTCGAGATGTTGTTACACCCCCAAGTGATATTGCATGTGAAGGAACACAGGGTCTTGAAGCAAGATGGTGTTCGGAGAAAATTTTATTGACATCAAAATTACAAAAATGGAAACAATAGACACTCTCTTTACAAGAGGGAGTGATTTTGATGGAAGCACATCGGAAAGTGGTAGGTTTGCTCAAGTAAAAATGGGTTGAGAAGAAATTGGCAGAAGAATGGGAAAGATGGGAAAAGAAGGAAGCCATTAAGGAGAAAGAGGAGCAATTGCAGCTGTTACAATAGCAAGTTCAAGGTTTAACAAATGATAAACACAAGCTGCACAAACTCACTCTAAATTTGTTGGGGTGTAGAAGGTCCTCTCCATCCTACCCAGTATTTCTGTGGGAAAGATTTTATTTGTTTCAGTTGAAGGCAGTCTATGAAAAATGACCTTATTTGGAAGTTTTTCGTGCTTGCGATTTTAATGAACAAATCTTACTATGTGAGCTGTTTCTTCATAATATAATCTGTGAGCATGCTAGTTTGCATATGGTTGTGAGCATTTTCTCCTATATGGGGGACTTACAGTTGCATGATTATATTTTTGTCATGATAAATCAGATAGAATGGTACCTAGCCATGACGTCAGCGGACACCAACGAAGAGAAGGCAACATTATGGATAAGGGAGGAACTAGGTATGGCTACAGAGTTGAGACGTGATTTTAAGAAATTTATGAGTACTTCAGACGTCAAATAGAAATTAGCTATCTACAGAAGGAGAATTGTGGGGTTCTGCCTCAAACTTTTTGTGCAGCTAAAGAGTTGAGCAATAACGGGGTGCCTTAAATGCATAAAGACTTGTAGTGCAGGTCTACAGGAGGGTGACCCTTTTGGGTTTCAAAATTTTGTGGTTATTGTTGCACGAGTTCCAGAGTATGCCCAGATTGTGAAATCATTGGGAGCCTTTTGGATAGCGCTCAAGTTTATATATCATTTGATTTGGCTGCCAGTGGAAGAGTACCAACCCCTTTATTAGTTGTGTGACTATGAGGAGGAATCTTGGCCGCATCGTTTGATGTCCACTCAGGGATATAGGTCTGTTGATTAGGATACTGTTGGTACTTACAACTTGACAGATCTACATCGGAAGTACAACAACGGTATCTGAGAATTTTTCATGAGGACATGTAGTTGCTTCAGTTGGGGGGAGATGTTGGGTGCAACTTTTGTGCATACTTTAGGTATCTCTTTCCCCCAATTTTGACCATTTTACCTTTGAACCTGCAAGCTTTACAGCCTAATTATCATTTTCTTGGTTATAAGAAGAAACTCTTGTTGTGACATATTATTTTTCCATTTTGTTAAATATGAATGAAGTGATATCTTTTTTATGGCTAACCAGGGTAAGTGTGGAAGAAGTTCTATGGCTATTTTTCTTTTAGGTGTTGCCCATGAATTCAAGGCCAAAGGATGGACAACTGTGTTGTTAATTGAAAAATATGCTTTGAGGATTTGTTGTTACAGAGCATTGTTGTTACACCGCAAGTTGCTGTTACACTGCAAGTCCTTGTTACACCTCAAGTTGTTGTTATAAACCATTGTTGTTACACTGCGATATGTTGTTACACTGAAACTGTTAAAGACCGTGGGTACTATTCCATGAGACAACTGTCGTGAAACATGAATTATCTGTCGGCGGTTAAGGAATCTAGGCAGTTATGATTTTAGAAAATGATGTAACTTGAATAGGAATTGTATTTAGAAACCAATTGTAATAATTTATATTTTCTTTTAATATTGATCAGCATGAGAATTGTGAGATTCTCATGACTGATCTATTCCCTATTTTGTTCATGTAAATTTTATAAAAGAATTCAATTCCATGGAAGGGAATAGGAAAGCAACATGAGATGGTATCGTCATTTTGATTATGTAATTCACAACTATTTTAATACAAGAACATTGTTGGTGATGCTTTTACAGATTTTGTGTTGAATCCTTAACTAGTTCACATTTCATCCCTGTGCCCTACTAGGGAGGAAGGGCCCTCCTCTTTAGCAGGGGTTGCAGTAGTAGTTGTAGCAGTAGATTAATTATCTCTTTCTTATAAGTGTGAAGTTACAGTTGTTGTTGTATAATTCACATAGAAGATTTACTTCTGTTTTTCAGATTTATAATATGATGCTACAAAAGATTGATTTAAGTTGTAATATTTGATCAGCTGGTTTAGTCATTGATATGGTATGTGGCGTGCCCTTTTCTTGGTAAAACATGAAGTGTGATGTCATTCCTATAGAATGCTTGTGATTTCTGCATGAGTGTTTAATTTATGCAATTGGTTCAACAACATTTCTTTCTGTTCTTTATTTCTATCCTCGACTGTTAGGTATTGGCACAGATAGTGAAAACACCTTTGAAATAAACATACCTACCCTGGTTGACAATTAAATGGTTGTGGTTCAGTCTATTAAACAATGATTAAACCAACACAACAACTATGGTATTGACTTTTGCAATTATCAATCATACAAAAGGAACAAGAACTAAAAAATGAGGGAGAGGAAGAAGATATTGTTGTAGAGGTTGTGTCTTTACCTCTCTAAGATCAATCTCCTCATGAATAAGGGTTATAAGAAGTTAGAGATGTCTCTCAACTTCTCTTTCATAAGTTCCTTCTTCTCCTGATTAAATCTCATAATGTGCATAGCTATGAGTATCTTTATGAAAGATATTTACAAGAGGATACAAACATTAAACCTAGCGAAGAATAGATTATCTAAGAGAAGCCTTCTTTGATAGAACTTATTAAGGCTACAATATCTATGATACATTCTCCTTTAGTACAAGAGCACCAAGAAAATCAAGGGAGTGATCAATCAGTACCAATGCTAATCTCTACCATGGATTTCAAGGGACATGACCTAAGAAGGAAGTGAATGTAATTATTTTGAGTCAATCTTGCATAGCATATGAGTATATCTTACCTGTATGACTACATGAGTATGACTTTAGGTATCAATTAAAGTTTTGTCTACTTATTCCTTATACTTTGAGCTCAAAGCATTTTAGGAAGGAAGGGCACGTTGTGCCCCTAATATAATTAATGATAAGAAGTCTTATGATTGTGATGTATTCTTCATCATGTTCCATATACTATAATGAACCAATATGTTAATAAAAATAACTTTAAATAGCAATTAATAGGTGATTAGTAATATGACTAAAGATAGCTTTGAGACTAGGTGTTGTTAAAGGGGGCTTGTTCTCGTGCTATATGCAATATATTTTGCACATAAGATATTTTGTTTCCACCGTCATATATCTAATTTTTGAGTTACTGACGACTCATAAAAAATTTAGTTAGTTGGAAGTTATTAATTATTCATATTAACGATTAATCACAAGTTAGTTGAGAGTTAGTAGTTAAACTCATTAATGACTTGTTACTAAGTTAGCAAAGAATTATTAATTGAGATTTACATTAAATGAAATTTAGGCTCCCACTTGTAATGCTTCATTTTATGATCAATACATGGATATGCCTTCCTCCATCTTTTAGGAATTGTATTTGCATTCTAAATTCTTTTTTGTTGATATATATTTCCTTTACTTGTTATTTATTGTTGTAATGGTTCCATTTTAGATATTGAAATACTTGGAAATGCGTGACAAAGAACATTATAATTTATTTCAAATAACAAATTATGTAAGTGATGACACAAACTTATATGCAATTTCTATACAAATTTACAAAATTGTTAAAATCCTTAATTGGAACACATATTTTCATTTTCAAGCACAACCTTAAATATATCTCTCTCTCTCACACACATATATACATATTTTCCCGAGGAAATAAATCAGTCTCCCTCTCAGCCATAGGGCTTAGAGTGAGGTTGTTGGTACCATGCTAGCCCACATGTATACTCACTTAAAATTTCACAAGGCACAAAGCCAATACAACAATATTCATAAGCACAAAGCCATTACAACAATGCTTATCATGTCACTAGCAGGGATTTGAACCTGGATGGGGAAGATAACAACCATTTTGCCCAACCACCTGAGATAAACCCAATTGACATATCAAACTTATATATATAAACACAATCAAATTATAAATTATAATTTTATAAAAATATTTTATATTCTTATATTTATTTACCAATTTTCTATCTATTTCTCTAACATGTTTTCCCAAGGAATAATCATAGTTGTATTCCAAGAACAAAAATACATTTTTGTAGATGCAAAAAAAATTCGATTATACCAGCTTAATGACTGGTGCCCAAGAAAATAAACAAGCTGTAAAAAAAAACAACAATAAAAAATTACATTTAGAAGCTAAGTGTGAAAGCACTTAGCTACCCTTTTCTTCCTTTCCTTTTCTCCACTTTTCTCCAACCTCCTTGATTAGGAGTGGCATTTACAATAGCTAGCCAATTCTCTCCCGCCTTCAAAGGGACTTCTTTATATGAGTCCAAACTCTTAGATGCATGGGTTCTTTAAATGCCTCTCGTCTCATTTTTTGGGATATCTTCTCATTATGCTGCATTTGAACTGTAGAAATTTGTTGCACTAGAAATGAAGTTCTTGCCGCTTCAATAATTTTCGAGCTTTGAACCATTGTTCCTGCCTACTCAACTCATCCTTCCACTAATATGTCTTGTGGACTCTGATTAGCCACACTTGTATAATTCTCCATTTTTTCTTCATGCTCTTCTTCTAAGAGATGTTGCTCTGGGAATTGCCATCCCTTTGGCCTTTGGGACTATTTCTTTTTTCTTTTTGGATCTTTCTTTGCCTGAGGACACATATTTTGTAAATGTTTGATTTGTACACAAATATGACATTTGAAAGTCGTGTTTTCAAAATCTAAAGACCGGGTCCACTGAAAACTATTATGAATCAAGTGAATGTGGCTAGGTAAACCTTTATTAAGGTATACCTCTACATAGATCCTAGAAAAAGTAAAAATTCCTTTTGTGGGTCTATCCATATCTAGCTTTATGAATTTCCTCAAGGTATTTCCAATTCCTTCTAATACTTTGTGATACCAAAAATGAAGGGGAAAATTATTAATCTGACCCAAACTGGAATTTTGGAAACTACCAATTTGTATTGGCATAAAAAATTGGGAACCATGGGGTCATAAAGAGGCCTGTGCTGCCCCAAAATGATGGAGCCTCTTTTAAAGTGAAATGCATATCCTTCATTATATCAAATTGTATAACAACAAAAAACCCTGCAGCATCAATGAATATCAAAATTTGTAGTCAAGGTGGAGAAAATTCATTGATGTAGGTCCTCCAATTTGGGCCATAATCCATTGAATTTGCAGATAACTGCTCTAGATTGGAAAGCAATGCAAAGTTCATTAACCTCTGGAAGGTTAACCATCGTAGTCAGAACTTGATTCATTCGTTCGACTATGTAAGGTCTAGGAATATTGAGGGATTTTTCAAACTTATTTTAAGTTTCAACCTCTCTTTTTATGGCATCCTCAAACGAGATTAGTCCCTTGGAGTTACAGGTTCCAGGATAGCCTCCTCACTACCTCAGGTTTATGATAATGGATGAATCTTGTTTGATGTCATATTCTTGTAGTTGAATGACATCTTGCAATGCTTTCCTCACATAAAACAAACTTTGTAACTTCGTCAGAATTCCCAATTTAGCCTATACATTCTGTTTCAGGTCCTGCACTAGATGCCCGGACCAAACCCTTATAAGAGTTGATTTCCCTTCCAATATTTTCACAAAAATTTGAAAACATGCCTTCTTCTCCATATCTGATTGTCAGTTATTAGGTTTTGGAGATGGATCCCCCATTTTCAATGCTTCCATCCCTAGATCAATCCCATGTGATAGATCCTTTGTGGGACAACAACCCATCTGCATGAAGCAACTGCCAAAGACCATATCTAATCGTGCGACAGGTGGACATGTCACAACTCTAGCTGACAGAAGTGGGTCTTTACAAATCCCCAACAACACACATGAGTTGGTACCATAGAATCTGAACAACAAACATGCCTAGAGAGAATGCTCCCACTGCAACGATCTCAAAGAAAACCTTATCCAACATTGTTTAACTCTGTCGCCTCCATCGGTCCCTATGATGAGAATTGATCAAAGATTCAGTGAGAGACAAACTCGAATCTCCCTATAAACGACACAACACACCATGATAGGAACTACATCATTGCTCCAACTCTCATCCTCACATCCTATCATAGGTTAAAAAAAACCATAACAACGTCGAACTAAAAGCAATAGCGAAAAAAAACCCTAACTAATACCTCCACCCTTCTTCATCTTCATCATATATATTAAAATATTTTATTTATAATTAATCTATTTATCTAACCTAACAATATTAAAATTAATTATTTCATATATTTAATTAATTTTAAAGAATTTTTTATTATATTATTATATTTTATTAATATTTTATATTAAATTCTAATTTAGATTTTATTTATTTATTAAATATTCCGCATGTTATTTTTCCTCTTCCTCCGAGTCATATTTGTCAACATATGAATGTGGTCATGGATGTGGATATTATGCATTGGATACTCTATAAAATGATAGACTTCCTCTAAGTCATATTTGTCAACCATTGCTCCAATGGATATGATGATACCTCGAATACCCTATAAAAAAGTAAACGCCTTAATAAAGAAACATTTGGTGGTAAGCAATACTATGTATGAAACTTTTTCTACAACGTAGAGTTGGTGGAAGAATCAACCGTCAACTTCACACTTGAATATAATTTTTAATTCAATTGTGATATTTTGATGAATATTTTAATACAGGTTTTTAATGTTAATGTATGGGTCACAATTTAAAAAAATATTCATTAGAACTTATGCAATAAGAAATGATGTTTTTTTTTTTAATGTTTTAAAGGAAGGTTTTGTATAGATTTTATTGAAGTTTTAGGTTGATAGTAAATATTTATGTGAATATTTTGTTTAGATAAATGTTTTTCGGATTAATCACATTATTAAAATTTGGTTGATATTTTGAATCAATTAATATGGTTTATCTTTAGGACAAGGTGAAAAAATTAATCGATTTTCAGGAATAAATAGCATGGATGCATCATTGTCCATAGTTAGCCGTTGAAAACTAGTCGTTAGTAAATTAGTTAATAAGGTAAATAAAATAATATTTAAAAATTAGTTGCTAGGAGTTATTTATTAAAATTATTATTTATTTTTTAGTAGTTGTTGGGAATTACTAAATATAAAATCATTTTTTATATAAAGAATCGCCCACCCTAGGCCATGGGCCTAGTGCGAAGTGAATTATATCACCCCCAAGTAGTAGAGGGTCATCATGTGCAAGCTGAAGCTTGCCCCAATTCTTATAAATTTATTCTTAATTTTTAAATTACTATTATGGTTAGGAGTTGGTTACCAAATATTATCTATTTATAAGTATTTTTAAGGGTTAATTTATTTAATTATTAATTATTAATATATAATTCACAAAAATTTATTAATAGTCTAGTTATAGGTTTTAGACTTAATTCCAAAAATATTTTTTTTTTATCAAATTCATAAATGTTAAAAAGAGTTAATTATTATTTATTATTAAGAGTTATTAAAGAGTTATATATATATATTTATTAATATTATATATTACATTACTAATTATAATATTACACAATTAAATAATCTAGTTTCTAGGTTAAAATTTGTCCCAAAATTTCTATATTTATTTTAAAATAGTTAGGATCTATTTTATTGTTAATTATAAAAATAAAAGAAACTTATAATATAGTAAAAGAAATATGGTCAAGAAAATTTTACCAAATAATATATAATTTATAAAGTAGTTGTTAGGAGTTTCAATATTTGTATTCAAGCTTTTGTGATTCATAATGAGTTAAGCAAAGTCTTTCGGTAGAAATCACTTAAGAGAAATTTTTTGGCCGATGTGTTTCGAACCAACAAGTGTGATTCATTATTATGTTCAAACCTTAATTATGTAGAATGAAAGTAATAAGTTTAGGGGGCCATAAATGGTAAAAAATAGGGAAATAATATTACAAATAAATAAATAATATTTAGAAATAAAACTTGATAAAAAGGAAAAGAGAAAGGGGGTGGAATCATGAAGAGAAAGCCGAAATCCAACTCTTACTCAATTTCCAACCATCATCCCTGTTAAGATTTCTAGCATGTCTCTCAATCTCAATAGCCTCTCTAAGCTTCCTATGGTGGAAGTGATCAACCTTAATAATGACTATGGAGTCCTCAATACAGACATGGTGTTTGGATTTCTCCGCATGTTCAACAAGAGCTAATGAGCGAGAGAGATTGTGCATAATTTTTGCTGCATGTTCATGGATTCTCTAGTTAATGGAATCAACCTCCTTTGTTAAAGAATGGAAGGATATTAGGTTGGACCTTGGGGATATGTTGGTTAGTTTTGATGTTGTTTCCTTATACACCAAAATCCCCATCCAAGAGGCCATTGATGTCATAAATCACATCACCAACCAAGACACTGCCAAATTAGTTGGCCTCTACCTCAACTCAACTTTCTTCAGTTTCCAAGGTGAGTTCTATGAGAAAACTTGTGGTGTTGCGATGGATTCCCCTCTTTCCCCTATAGTTGCTAACTTGTTTATGGAATATTTTGAGACCAAGGTCTTAGCCTCAACTTGACTTCACCCTAAAACATGGAAGAGGTTTGTTGATAATACTTGTGTCATTTGGCCTCATGGTCATGAGAAGTTGGATCTGTTTCTTAGCCACCTTAATTCTCAATCAGACTCCATTAAGTTTACAATGGAAGTTGAGGTGAATGGGTGCCTTCCTTTCCTTGACATTCTCCTTTCTAGAATGGATGATGGTTCCATTTCTCTCCAAGTTTTTAGAAAGAAAACTCACATGAAACAATATCTTCATGTTAGTTCTCATCATTTTCTTGCTCAAAAATTTGGTGTTCTTAGCACTCTTCCTACCCATGCTATGAGACTCTCTAAACAAAACCACCTAGAACAGTAGAAATCTCATCTTCTTGAAGTTTTTTAAAAATAATGGGTATAACAGAAATCGAGGCCTCAAGGCCTTTCAAATGGCCTGTAAGGGTTAAGAATTAAAAATTCTCGTGTTGACCCTATCTCCAAGGTTCATCTCTCATTTATCCAAGGGGCCACAGACTAGATTGCACATATCCTTAGAAAGAATAATGTCTCCTCTTCGTTCAAACTTCTCAATACAATTAAAAATTCTCTTGGATTTGTTAAAGACCATGTTGACCCTAAAGACACAAAAGGTCTCTATTGCATTCCTTGTTCCTATGGTATTCCCTATATTGGAGAAATGGGTTGGTCCATTAACCAGAGAATCCATGAACATGCAACAGACATTAGGCACAATTGCTCCTGCTCATCAGCGCTTATTGAACATGTGGAAAATTTCAAATACCATATCTGTATTGAGGACTCTAGAGTCATTGCTAGGGTTGATCACTTCTACCATAGGAAGCTTAGAGAGGCTATTGAGATTGAGAGATATGCTAGAAATCTTAACAAGGATGATGGTTGGAAATTGAGTAAGAGTTGGATTCTTGCTCTCTTTTCATGATTCCACCCCCTTTCTCTTTTTCTTTTTATTAAGTTTTATTTCTAAATATTATTTTTTTATTTGTAATATTATTTTCCTTATGTTTTTACCATTTATAGCCCCCCTATCACTTTATTACTATTAGATCTACTATAATTTAATTTGTTTAAACATAATAATTAATTTTCTACAACTACTTTATAAATGATATATTTTTTGTAACGTTTTCTAACCATATTTCTTTGTTATATTATAAGTTTCTTTATTTTATTACAATTAAATAAATAAATAGACTCTAACTATTTCAATAAATATAAGATTCTGAGATCAAATCTTAACCCTAACTAAATTATTATTTAATTTATGCAATATTATAATTAAATTAATTTAATATAATTAAAAACATATAATATTCTTAATAACTGCTTTATATATAAACAATAATTTGTAACCTCTTTTAATCATTTATGAATTATGATAAATGAATAATATATTTTTGAACCAATTCTAACCCATTAATATTATAAAATTTGTGGTTGATATATTTATTATTAATATAATTTAAAACAAATTAACCCCTAACAAATACTTTATAAATAAATATATTTTTGTAACCAACTCCTAACCCATATAGTATTATTTTAATAATTTAAGAATCATTCTCACTATTATTATAAAGCAATTTATATTAAATAAGTATTCCTAACAGCTACTTTATAATTAAATATATAATATTTTAATAAATAACTCCTAGCAACCAATTTTAAAATATTATTTCATTTACCTTATTAACTAATTTACCGACGACTAACTCTCGGCAATGATGCATCCATGGTATTTATTCCTGAAGATTGATTGATTTTTTCACCTTGCCTTGAGGATGAACCATATTAGTTGCTTTGAAAGGTCGACCAAATCCTAATGATGTGATTAATCCATAATACATTTATCTATATTTTAGTTAATATTAAATATGGTGTATCAGTGTAATATTTTTATAAATGAACTATTTTTTTTTCATTGCCAAATCTACTACTTACCACTAGCTTATCGGTTGAGTGGTTTAGAGTGATTTTTTTGTTGAAGGATAAAATGAAATATAAGTGTTTTTTTATTTTTTTTTAAATATAAGTGCATCATGGTGATGGATTTAGTAGTAAAAAGTAGAGGAGTTTTTTATATTGGATAAGGTAATTTTTTTTTTTAAACTAGGTAAGCTTTTTTTTTAATGAAAGATTTTTTTGGAGTTATGGATCACTTCGAGGTAATGGTCAAAGGTGTAGTTACACCCAAAAAAATTATATGTAATAATTTTATAACTCAAACACACATAAATCAATCAAAACCTATTACAAATCTTTCAAATTTAAAGAATTCATAAAAAAATATTAAATAATTAATATTAACATAATTGTTTAATGGTAAGTCTTGTGTAGAGTCAAACTGTCAATTGAAAATCATTTGGTAAATAAAAACTTTAGAAGACAAATTCTTCAGATATTAAATTATCCTTTTTAAATTAACTTAGAAAATATTATATAAATTTACATATAAAAAAATTAAAACCATATTTTGAACCATGAAAATTTACATAGTTATTGATTTCCCCCATTTTCCTGATCACATAGAATTATCATGGGGTAATTTAAGCATTAATCAAAGACTTGATTTCTGGGGGGGTCCCTTTCAGATGTTCGGCTTGCCATCGAACTGGTCGTTTAATAAAAAAATGCCCTCGTCGACATCGATATAATATTCATGGTAAGCGAAATCAGGAGAAATCAAAATCTACATATTATGATCGAAAGATGGGGTCTCCTTTCTCAGGGATGTCTCATTTATCCTCTCCTATTGGTATATCTCTTGGCGTTTTGGGCAATCTTCCCATTGAGTCTGCACTTGTTGAAAATGTTTCCCATAATCCATCTCACCTAGCAAAGGATGATATTATGGGATCTCCCACTAATATGTATTCTCTGCCCCATAGCGATTCTCCCGAGAACTCAAGAAGGTTGACTTCCCTATTAGTCAGAAGGTATATAACTATCTTTGCAAGCATCCCCCTGAGCCTCCTGCTGATAAAGAAATTCCTCCCCCAAATCCCATCCCCCATCCCTTTCATGATCTTCTCTCTGTGTCCCATGTTACATATATACCATCTTCCTCCCCTTCCCCTAAGCATAAATTTGAAAAAGGGAAGGAGCCATGCGTATCTTTCACTCCCCTAAACTCCCCTATTTCCTCCCCTATTAATTCAGTGGGTAGTGACCTTGATTACCTTCTGAATAAAAATTCTCTTGAACTTCGTCCACTTACGATTCACAAACCTAGGAAGTTTACTTCTCCTCATATCAGTCCAAACTCTGCAAAGAATACTGTGTGGAGGAAAAATAACAGGGGAAGCAAACATTTCCAGGGTAGGATGTCCTCATCTGGCATTGCAATCCGTGACCTTTCTCTTACTGAAGTTCCCATCGTTGACCTATCTAAAAACAAGCCTCTTAGAGCAAGCATGCTTGAACATGGCCCATCATGACTTGCATTCTTTCCATGAATATCAGGGGTCTTGGGACAGACCATAAATTCCTGGCCCTTAATAACCTTTTTCACTCGGCCCATCCTAAAATTATCCTTATTCAGGAGACTATGCATAGAACCCCTAATTCTATTGCCTATTTCAGAAAAATGTTTCCTTCGTGGCATATTGTTGCTTCTGAGGCTAATGGTCTGTCTGGGGGGCTGGCGGTTCTATGGGACCTGGATTGGATTAAAGCCAGGGAATTTAAATGTTTCACTGGTATCCTCATCTCTGCTCTTTTCTGGGAATATGACGCCCCCATTAATATTTTGAATATTTACGGCCCATGCAAGGACAAGCTTCCCTTCTGGGAAAAATTATTGTCATCTGAATTATTTGACATAGATTCTTTGATGATTTCGGGGGACTTGAATATTACTTTAAATTCTGAAGAAGTATGGGGAAATGGAAGGAGAAAAGATTCACTTGATGATCGTATAAAAAATGAGATGAGGCACCAGAACCTTATTGATATATGTCCACCCTAGATGTAGCCTACTTGGGATAATGGTAGAATAGACGGGGCCTACATAGCTAAAAGATTAGATTGATTTATATTACATGTTGGCATCATTGATCGTCTTGGTATGCCAAAGTCTTTCATTGAAAATTGCTTCATATCGGATCACAGGCCAATATCTCTTAGATGGAAGGAGCAGGGTATTAGGAAAGGATATCCTTTCAAGTTTAATAGGACCTAGTTAAAGGATCCTGATTTTAATGAGCTCATAAAAAGATCCTGGAAAGATTTCCCTCCTCTAGACTGTTTGTCTTCTTCTATGTCTTTCATTGATAAACTATCTTCTATTAGAAAGATTGTCAAGGAATGGCAATATAGGAAAAGACAGGAAAACTGGAAAGATCTTTGGGATATTCAAAAGGAACTAGACAGGATATCTGGTGTTTTTGCTGCACATTTGCTTCCACTTCATTTGCGAAGTTATATAAAAAAACTAGAGAGGAAAAAACAGAAGATTCTGGATACAGAAGAAGCCTCATGGAGGCTGAAATGCCGTGCCATTTGGCTTAAAGAAGGAGATAGGAACACGAAATTTTTTCACAGATTTGAAAATTCTAGACGTGAAAAAAACACTATTTGGAAGATAAATGATGGGGAGGGGGGCTTTCTCCAGTTGCA
Source organism: Pinus taeda (assembly GCA_000404065.3). Taxonomy (NCBI): domain Eukaryota; kingdom Viridiplantae; phylum Streptophyta; class Pinopsida; order Pinales; family Pinaceae; genus Pinus; species Pinus taeda. The sequence continues at coordinate 83,100 of APFE031000778.1, read as the reverse complement.
ACAAGACATCTCTATTGAGGCGGTCAAATATTTTGAAAATCAATATAGAAGAATTGGAGATGGTAGGATTGAGGACATTATCTAGTGGATTGACCTTTATCCTCAAATGTTTGACGTAGTACAAAATGAATCCCTTTACCAACAAGTAACAGAAGAGGAATTGTTGGGGGTCATGAAATCCTTTGAGAAAGACAAGAGTCCTAGCCTGGATGGGTGGATGATTGAATTTTTCATTCATTTCTTTGACCTCATTAAAACTGACTTGCTGCGGATGGTCAAGGAATCTCGAATAACAAGTAATATTCATCAGCTCATATCTTCTACTCTAATTGCTCTCATTCCGAAAAATTCGGATGCATTATCCTTCCAGGTATTCATGCCTATATCTCTATGCAATATTTCTTGTAAAATTATATAAAAAATCATTGCTGGGAGAATTAAAGACACCCTCTCCAGTTTTTTTATCCAAGGACCAACATGGGTTTCTTAAAGGAAGGAATATTCTGGATGTTGTTGCAAATACATAGGAAGGTTTATTCTCTATGCATAGAAATAAAAGTGAAGTTGTCATCCTTAAGATTGATCTTAGAAAGGCATATGATTGCCTTGACTAGGGTTTCATGAGATGTCTCCTTGCAAAAATTGGTCTAAATTCCAAAATGATTAGTTGGATCATGGTATGCATGGAAAATGTTAATTATGCAGTCATTATAAATGGTTTTCCATCCTCTTTTTTCTCGACTGCTAGAGGACTTCACCAGGGATGCTCGTTATCTCCATTATTATTCATATTGGCCATGGACACATTAAGTCTCCGCATCAACAAGGCGGTCTTGGAAGATAGATGTCGTCCTCTGAAGATATGCAGAAATAACTTTATATCCCACAATTTATTTATGGACGACATCCTTATTTTTGGCATGTTGTGCAAACTTACTTGGATGTGTCTCCATGACATATTGGATCGGTTTTAAAGAGATATAGGTTTGCATATTAATGAATCCAAATCATCCTTTTATCATAATGATGTTAACATGGATCTTATTGAATTTTTAACTCCTCCATATGGGTTTGAAGTGATATCCATCAAAGATGGGATGAAATATCTTGGTTTCCAATTAAAAGCTAATGGATACTCAAAATTGGATTGCCTCTGGATTCTGGATAGATATTATAAAAGGATTTCTGGGTGGGAATATAAATGTCTCTCCATGGCGAGTAGAGTTGTGCTAGCTCAATCGGTGTTGGTTCAATTAGCTGTATACTAGGCTCATCTATTCTATCTTCCTGCGAGCATCATCCATATGATGAACAGACTCACTGCAAATTTTATTTGGGGAGGCCAATTGGAAAAAAAGAAATATAATTTAACAAAATTATCTAATATTTCCTTTCCAAAGAAGTGAGGAGGCTGGGGCATTCTCGATCTGAGGACTTTCAGGAAGGCATTAATTTGCAAGTCTCTTTGGAGGGGTGTCTTTGGGGATGGGCCATGGAGCAAGACTATAAAGAAAAAATATATGGCAAACAAAGATATTTCTTACTAGTTCAGGATGGGAAAGAACGGGGCTGCTTACGGATCTGCAATTTGGATGAGTTTACGTAAGGTTGAAACTTATTTCCTAAAAAAATTTGTCTGGAGCTTACAAATGGGGAATAAGATCCTTATAGGTATTGATCCAATCATGGGAGGAGGAGATAACATCGATATATCTAAGAGACTTATAAATTTCTTTCATAGAAAGGGTTTCTTTACATGGAATAAGCTTATTGCAGCATGGCAGGGCCCAATTTCAATTTGGAAGGATTTCACATGTATGGGTATGTCCGGTGAACTAGCACGATAGTGGGAGCAGGTTATGTGTTGTTTGAGAAAGAATGGAGCCTGTAAGTGTTAAGGAGATCTATTCAAACATTATCAGTGTTAAATGCAACCAATCTCATCTCTTTTTTCCAGTTATCTATTGGAAGACTGGTTGTCCTCAAAAAACCATCTTATTGTCATGGTTGGTATTCCATAACAAAAATCTGACATGGGATAATTTACAAAAGAGAAGTTGGTATCGACCCAGATATTTTTATGCATGTAAATCAGCTGAAGAAAACAATTTTCACATGTTTTTTCAATGTCATTTATCTCAGCAGCTCTGGTGTGGCCTAGCTACAAATTTTGGACTCCCCTATATTTCTCATGCCTCTATAATAGAGGTTTTTCTTTGGTGGAGTAGTCAAAAAGCAACATGGAGGCTTGTAATTATTCTTTCCCTTAGGTTTATATGGAAGTGGAGGAATTATATCATTTTTTAGGACAAAAAGGATCCCTTCATGGTTGTATTCAATAACATTGTATCCTCCTTCGACTCTATCCCAGCGAAACCCTCTCAGAGTATTATGTCAAATCAAACAGATCTTTCTCCAGTTGATATGGTTTTTCCTAGAGCATTTTTTGATGGGGTAGCTCAAAATGATATTTGTGGATGTGGGGTTCATATCTTTATGGTGAATAATTTGCAATATCAAATTTACTGGAATGAAGGAATGGGTACCAATATAAAAGCAGAGGCTATGACTCTGGTTGGTCTTCTTTCCATATGTCATTTTCTAAATATTCAAACTCTTCAGATTTATGGAGACTCCAAAGTCATTATTGATCATGTCACTGAGAAGCACCATATCAAAAAATAGCATCTTGATGGTTGGATGAATAGAATCATGTCTATGTGGAGGAAGATGGAGGGTTACTCTATTCATCATATCTATAGATCACAAAATATCCAGGCCGATATTTTATCCAAGAAGGGTCTACTCTCTCAACCGGGCATCTGGAATATGGAGGTAATATTCGAAGTAGAAAGATTTCCCATTCAGGAATTCTCTCTCCCTGTTACATAGCTTATTTTCATTACAGAAGCCCAGGTATGTCTTTCCCATTTTCTTGTACTTTTGTTTTTTTGTATCTGCCACTGTTAGTCCTGCAGGACGACAAATTGATCCTATATTTTTCTAGAATTTTGATGATGTAGCTTTTTCTCCTCCATCATCCTATTGATGTTGTTGTATCTCCATATTATGTATAATGTTGTCTTATATCTGTCTATTAGGCATATTAGGGATTATTTTCAGATTAGACCTTTTTGGAGTCTATTGTTTGTAGATTGGTCAAACCTATTTCTCAGCTATGATGTAATATTTTGCCCGTTATATATCTTATATAATACTATCAAGATTTTTCGCCCTGAAAAAAAGTGCTTGAATACCTTTGTTAAAGTGATTATGCTCTTCAATGTACACAAAGCACTTGTGCTCTCACATATATAAAAAATTGATGTTAGTTTCACTTACAATACATGAATGCCTTTAATAATGCTCTATAAATATATGGGTTCTCGTGCCATTTAAAGGCATAATGATGTTCCTTCCCATTATAATATTGATTTCCATAGGACATGGTGAAACATTAATGCAAATTATATGATAGCATGATTATGCAATTGGGAGTAATGTATTAGCATGGAAAGCTTGTTAAAACATTAGAGTATTAATTTTGATAACATGTTTATTATTTTATTAAATAAAGATATATTTTTATTCAATTAATATGGTGGTTTTAATGACATATTGTGTAAAAGAAAAAAGATTTGGACGCAGTAAAATAACAAATGGTTTAGTGAATAGGCTATTTGCTTGAACACGTGCCTTATAAATAGTAAAGAGATAAAATCTTTTGTTATGGATAAGTTCCACAAGCGTACTTGGGATAAGGAGCTAGGGAGAAAGAAAAAATACTATATAGAAGTGTTTAATCCTACTCATAATCATCAACAAAAAACATACATAGAGGCCAATATTTATTGGAGAGCCAAAATTCTTATTGCTCAGTTAAGGACTAATTCCCATCAACTCCGTTGTGAAATGGGGCGCTGGAAAAGGCCAAAAGAAGTGTGGGAGGAAAGAGTATGTATTTTTTATTCTTCCAGAAAAGTGGAAACGAAAAGCACTTCATTTTAGAATGTGAGGCCTTTAAAGACAACATGAAAAGTTATGCAGATGTTCTAGCATCCAGCTCTTGGGATAATCTATTTAGCAAAGGGTTTGTCGAGAAGTTGGGAATGTTTATTGTGAGGCTTCACAGGAAAAGGGTTGAATACATCAACTAGATGAACAAGCAATCTGTCCCATAGGCTATCTTTAGCCTCGTAGACTTTCTTTCTTTCTTATATAGTTTTAATGAGTAATATATTATTGGAAAAAATTAGTTTATATAGCAATATTTTTGAATTAACTTCACTTTATTAATAAATTATTAATTTAATTACAATATATTAATAAATAAATTAAAATTTAATTATTGTAACATTTTATTATGTATTTAATTGAATATGTATAATGTTAGATAAAAATAAGTGTTATGTCAATAGTTATTTTTTTTTCTCTATTTTGAAGGTATATAATTTGATTGTAAAACTTTTCTTTGCTCACCTAGTATGAGATCTAATGTATTATAGTTTGAAATGATATGACTGTAACACTTTTAAACTTATTCCTTGTTGATATTGTAATTGTAGTTAATTATGTTATTGATCCTTGTATGAGCATGTAAATGTAAATAGGCAAAAGACTGAGAATAATTATAATTACAATTTAATAATAGTTGATAAAGAGGTGAAGCCTTGATATAGACCATGAGAAGCCATGATGAGGATGGAAAACCAACGTAGAGGATTTGGAGAATTAATTGTTGCCGATGAACTATTGGTTGTGCCAAAGGAGCATGAAATTTGAGATGGTCAAAATTTCCCCAAGAAAATATCTAGTGGGAAGGTGTGGAAATAACTTCCATATTTATGGAGGTTGTGGAGCTAACCCAACTATCTTATCCAAGATATGGGAAATGTACATTAAAAGGCTTATGGATTCTAAACCATAAGATTTTGATTTGAATAGCATGAGAAGACCTGTCAAGAAACTGACGAGGGAAGAAACAATGGTTTATGCTTGAAGCATGATAAATCAAGAAGGAAAATTTAATTTGTCAAGATAAGCATTCAAAGAGGCGAGCGATGTAGAAGCAAGGGAGGCAAGTGAGGAGACCATCACTTCGTGGGAGTGCGAGAATAGATGAAAAGACAGACATAGAGCTAGAAGACTGGTGAGTTTATTGGATGAAGGAGAATGGCCTTCATGAATATGCCTTGTGTTGTTGGGAAATATATTCCCTAATGGCTTCATGGTCTAGCTTGAGGGTGGCTGATTGAAAGAAATATTGCAATGTAGTTGAACATATGCTAGGGTGGAAGTCTTTGGGTGTGTTCTCTGCCTCATTATAGTTGGTTTCAGGCTATTCAAAAATTTTGGGTTTGGGGGTCCCTAGCCTCAACCCTTGGTCACATGAGTCAGTAAGGGAGCGGTAACCAAACACCCAACTAGAAGGGTCTAAGTCTAGAATGTCTAAAGTGGGGCTTTCAACATTGGGAATACCTCAAAAAATAGTTAACTTGACTCCCAAGACTAATGGAGAGTACCTTGGTCCTTTAACTATAATATATTGATTGGTCGACATATTGGTTATCAGAATATTGAGTATCAAATACCAGGGTATGGGAAATTAGTCACCAATAAGAAAACCCTAATGCTAATGGATCCCAACAACGATCATCGCTTGAGAGGGAAATTCCAATCATTTTTCTATGACACCGGGTGTCAAATATAAGCCATAGAAATGTTAGTATAGCTATGCAATCGAATGGCAATGTGTTGGGCTTCAGCTAGTGGAGGATGTTTTATCAACATTTGAGTTGTTGGGGTTTCATCTATTGGGCCCATCGACAAGTGGAAACATGCACTAAACCTTGATACTAACATAAAAAAACATATTTATTAGTTAATAGAGAAGAAACACCTAGATTTGAAGTACTATAGTGGCCTACATAGGTACATCCAGACAAATATGTATTTCTTGGATATCTCCTCATTTGGACCCACTTATCGATATGTTGTCAAACTAGATAAGAAATGGAGTAAAAGAATAAAAAAGAGTTTGGGTCTACAAATCCTCTACAACAAAATCCTAGAAAAGGAGGCCTTAACTTACAGAAGAAGGGATAAAGCAAGGAGAGCCAACGTAAAAATAACCAATCCAAGTCACAAGAAAATAAGGGTAATTGGAATTTGAAGAAGGACACCAGAAAGTGGTGTGATTTCCACAAAATACCCTTGAACAACACTGATGAATGCCACTTAAAACAATCATTGTTGGTTGAGATTAAAGATAAAAAAACAAAATCTATCCCAAACTCTGATTCAAAACAGAATAAAGGAAAGTCGATCATTGAAGCATAAATAAATTCTACCATTACAACTATGAAGATCTAACTAAAAGAGTTAGAGGAGCCTAAGGAGGGGGATTTCCTATTTCATTCACAGATATGGGTGAAGGGGACCCCACTACATTTCATTGTTGACAATGGGAGCCAGAAGAACTTGATCTCAATTGAGGTTGTCAAGAGATTGAGGGTTCTGACAATGACATACCCCTAACAATACACCATTGGTTGGTTGAGCCATGGATAATACATTAGTTTCAACCAAAAATGTCACATATCCTAGGAAATCAAGACCTTCAAAGATGAAGTGTTGTGTGATGTTTCCCCACTTGAAGTTTGTGATGTTCTTCTAGGACAGCCTTATATGTGGAAATGTTATGTTGTTTATGAGTCTTGACCCATTAGTGTCATTGTTACTCTGGGGTATTAGCTCTATAGGATACCAGAGGTAGTTCCAACTATGAGAAATTCATTCATCGTAGAAAAACAATGAAAAAAGGTAGTCTCATGCTACCAAGTTTTTCCTCTTTATGGTTTAGTCAGAAAGTGAGCAAAAAGTCACTACAACCACCATAACTTCAGCACAAGCTCTCCCTATAGAACATTGATAGGTGGACAATCTTGTAGAAGGCTCTACAGAAATATTCACCTCACCCAAAAGGGTTCCTCTACACTTTTAGGTCAAACATCCACATAAATGGGATGAAAGCCTTCCATATTTCTCAATATGGCTAGAATAGATCCCTACACAACTCTATTGGCCACAACACTTTTTTTGTTGAGTGTTCATGTTAACAATCCCCATGAATTCATTGTTTCAAATACATATTCCCTAGCAAAGTTCTCCCATAATCAAGATGGAGTAGATTGAGTAAATGAAATTTTTGAATGGATCCAACACCTACAATAATAGGTTCATGATATCCTACAAAACGTCAATGCCAAGTACAAACAATGACATGACCAACATCAGGTTCCACATAAGTTTCATGCTACAATATATTTAATTATGGACACCAAGATGAGGGATACTTGCTAGCAAAACATATAACTATATTGAGTTTTCAAAGCAAGGAAACTTCACCAAGGTAAGTGGTCCACTAAGAGCCAAATTTAGTAGAAGTTTCCTCTTCTGATGAGGGAACTTGACACAATGGAGACCATTTCTTCCTAAAGGGGGATAATTGATCCAGGTGGATGTTGGTGAATCACCATGGTCAATAATTGCTTTATTCTATTGTTGGTTTACAAACTCATGGTTTTGGTAAACCATAGAATCCACCTGTGGTATTTGAAAGGTGGAAGAAAAAAACAGAAATCTAATCATATTATTAGATTTTACCATATACAACCATTTATTAGTTTTTACTATAGTGATTTAGGATATTCGCCCAAAGTATTTGAAACATAATGAAAGTGCATGATTCTAGGTGAAAAGACACCCGTAAATAATATAAATACTAGTCTTTGCCATTGTAAAAGCCATAAAGTTTCTCATTATTCATTATTTTGACATTTTTACCAAATAATAAAAGTAAAAAATATTTTCATATTAATTTTCCTCTACATTATTTCTTTTATGCACTTGTGACATTTTCTATTGTCAATATTAGATTCCTTCCTCATACAACCCAGATCATATCATTTATTCATTACTACTAGTAGGGTTAAATTAAATAATAATTTTGCTAATATTTTCACATTAATATCCTCAATGACTTGGATTTAACATGCATGACATTCAAAGTTTTTAACATTGACAATATAATCAAGCATAAAGAGAAGGATATTGCTTGTTAGCTTCCTATAATATTTTTAGGATCAAACCATTCATGATAAAGAAATAAAAAATAGCTACAATAATAAGTTTTTTCAACTTCTAAATTTTATTTGGGAATCATGGTATAATTTGTGACAATTTTACCACATTGGCTATATGTATTTATTTTTTATTACAAAACCTAATAATTGTTTGAAAGGAATTGCTAGTTTTTTTTGATTCACCCATTCAAGATATCAAAGTTCCAATACTAATAGTATTATCAAGAATACTGAGCGAACCATTGTTAGTTAGTTTCACAATTTCTATTGAGCATGAAATAATTCACAATAAACAAATAAAAAATTAGTTCCATGACATCTATAATAATTTTTTTTCATAAGAAAAAAACATTTATATTCAATATACATATTGCTAGATGAATATACATATTGCTGACATTGATAGATTAAATCTTGTCAGGTTTCCATTCTTCTATTTTGTGAAAAAATAGATACCAAAGAAACCATTTCTCTTGACTACTTCATCCTCTTACATCATCCAATTTCAATTATTAAACAAAAATAATTTGAGATGGATCAAGTTGTTAACAGTCTACTCAATTAAGATAGGAAGATATAAACAATTTTTGAGATGTCCATAATATCTTCTACTGATATAGACATTATGAAAAGGAGCTATAGAAGACAAAACGAGTTAGAATCCATATAGTCTCTCTCCACTCCATCTTCCAATTTAGAATTTTTCATAGTTGATCCGAATGGAAAATGGCATCAACCCATGGCATTTATCCACCCATGGAATTTACCCATGGTATTGTAAGTGGCATCCACACATGGTATTTATCCACCCATGGTATTGTAAGTGACATCCACCCATGGCATTCATTCACCCATGGTATTTTCCCATGGTATTGTGACATCCACCCATGGTATTCATTCACCCATGGAATTGACCCATGGTATTGTGACATCCACCCATGGTATTCATTCACCCATGGAATTGACCCGTGGTATTGTAACTGAAAAATATTACAAGTAACAAGTCGCATTTTGTAAAAGGACAGATTATCCGCCACAATGTAGCCTTTATAGTTATTATCGGTTTTAATAAAAATTTTCTTTGTGGTTTTATTTACTATGTGTTCTTTCATTTTCCTTCTAGCATTGCAATTCTTCAGATCTTAGGGGCCTTCCCCCAAGATCCATTTCAATCTTTTAGATCTTGAGGGCCTCCCCCCAAGATCCGGATTAGTGCTATCAGAGCAGGTTTTGATTCCTTGGGAATGAGGGTATCATGCATATTTCAGTTTCAAATTTTTGCAGCAATATTCAACAAACTTCAGGCATGCGTTGCAACCTCCACAAAGCACTTTCTTGGGCCAAGCAGGAAGAATTTTTCTTTTTTCATTTTTTTGCAGGAATTGTTTTTTGGGCGGTGAGATTGAATATTAGATCTGAAACATTTGGTGCAATATTTACAAAAACAAATAATAGATATGGATTCCTTGCGAAAAATACCAAAATTCAAAAAACAATTGGCCGAATCGGAGTCTGGATGAGGGAGATATCGCCGATTTAAAATTAGCTATGTTGTAGAATTTGTTTTCTGATGACAATTGGTGGACGACGACCCTCCTATAATTTTTTGAAGTTTTTTGTGAAGAATTTCAGAAAAAGGATTGTAGATCTGAGCTCCTCTTGAAAAATCACCCAATTTCAAAAAAAAAAATGGGTTGAATCGAAGTTCGAATGTGGGAGATATCGTTGATTTAAATCAACTATTTTTTTTATAACTTTTGTGATGGCGGAAAAGTTGCAGCACGAATATGAGATCTCTAGATAAGGATTTTCGACACATGGGAAGATGCAAAATGGTCCTTCTATTTCCAAAAACAGGTTATAATAAATATTCTGAGTTATATTGACCGAGTTATGTCCATTTTAATTTTGGAAAAACACTCAAAGTAGGTTCCCTTTGGAGACATGCCTTCTCACCCCGCTTTAGTAGGCACCTGCTTCACATTCATCAGTTTCAGCATAGTAACATTCGGCTTGGGTTCTTTGGAGACATTCCCTCCCACCCCAGGCTATGTAGGCACCTACTACTTCATCAATAACCAACATCACGGTTATGGGTCAATCGCACAAAATCCTTGTCATTGAAGTCCATTTGCTAGGCCACACACTGTTAGCATCACAGTTGGTCACAAGCATTACGGGTATCTCTATCCTTGGATCTTCGTGTTTCATGGTTATGGGTCATCCACAAACCCACACTTCATCAAAGTCCATTTTCTAGGCCGCACACTGTTAGTATCATAGTTGGTCACAAGCATTACAGGGTATCTCTATCCTTGGATCTTTGTTCATCATGGTTATGGGTCATCCACAAACCCACACTTCATCAAAGTCCATTTACTAGGCTGCACACTGTCAGTATCACAGTTGGTCACAAGCATTATAGGGTATCTCTATCCTCGGATCTTTGTTCATCATGGTTATGGGTTAACCACATAAAACCCTTCTCTTAAGTGGCTCTTCATATTCAATAAAGGCTTTATAGGAGGGAACTTCATGCAATGGGGACCATTGCTTCTTAAGGAGGGAGGAATGACCCTAATAGAAAATGGCATCAACCCATGGTATTCATCCACCCATGGAATTTACCCATGGTATTGTAAGTGGCATCCACCCATAGTATTTATCCACCCATGGTATTGTAAGTGACATCCACCCATGGTATTTTCCCATGGTATTGTGACATCCACCTATGGTATTCATTCACCCATGGAATTGACCCATGGTATTGTGACATCCACCCATGGTATTCATTCACCCATGGAATTGACTCGTGGTATTGTAACTAAAAAATACTATAAGTAACAAGTCGCATTTTGTAAAAGGAAAAATTGTCTACCATAGTGTAGCTTTTATAGTTATTATCGGTTCTAATAAAAAGTTTCTTTGTAGTTTTATTTACTATGTGTTCTGTCATTTTCCTTCTAGCATAACAATTCTTCAGATCTTGGGGGCCTTCCCCCCAAGATCCATTTCAACCTTTTAGATATTGAGGGAATCCCCCCAAGATCTGGATCAATAGTGCCCATGGGCAACTCTAACGCCTTTTTGGAGTGAGAGTCAACATGTGTGTTTAACTCTTTGAGTACGTGAGTGAAATATGTCCACTTGAAATAACCCAGGGAATCCTATATATCCAAGAGAAGATATTGTAGGTATATGTCTTCTATGGTAGCTTTTTTCATTGGCCCATTCATTAACTAATTTGGAGTCTCCAAGAACATGGAGCTTTTTGATGTTTTTGATTGTAGCAACGGATAGTGGAGTTCAAAGGGTGATGAATGCCACTGTTATTTTATCATGGTTGATACAATATATAACCTGCATGAATTGTGATTAGTTGAGGTGTATAATCACATCAATACCACATTAGGGAGAATGACCTTGGGAGGCTTTGTCAAGATATCGCCATGTGATTTCTGTGACAATTGTTAGCATGACTAGGATTCTTCCTTTTCTATTTCAAAGAAACCTTGAAATCCCAGAAAAATATAGAAATCATGTTGGCGGTGACATCAAATCGAATGACATGAGAGTTGAAACACATGTTTTTATCCTACCAAATGTTGTAAATGAGAAAGAATGAGAACCCTTTGAAAGGAGTGGTCGATTTATCGTCTTTCTAGGACTTGTAGTAGTCTAGTAGAAAGGCTTGTGCCCAATCAACATGAGTTCCCAACTTTGCAAAAACTTTCCCAATAGCCTAAATCATGTAATGAAAACATATAAATATATGAGTAATAGATTCATTAGATATTTTTCATAGGGGACATCTATTTTGTCCAACCCAACCTCATTTAGATTGTTCTCCTAACATGAGCAATTTATTATTCATAGCCTCTAGAAAGTTATTTTCCATTAAAGGAGTGTATAGTTTCCATATGTTGCTCTACCATAATATAGTAGCCTTAGAGCAAATGAATTCAACATAGGTGGAATAAACGAGTTTGGTTATGAACTTCCATTGTTGGGGTTTTTTGTCAATATCAGGTCATCTGCAATGTCATCTTATAACATGATAAAATTATATACGAGTAGTCCAACAAAAGTGTCTCATTCAAACTTTTCATGCTAAAAAGAGCAAGATCACATGAGGTTTTCCATCCTTCTTGGCCCCATAATTGGTCAAGATTGTGCCTTAGCATTCAAAAGGGTGCATGTGCTGACCAAGTGTAGCTGGTTTAGGATGGGGGCAGACCATTTGAATTCATTAATAGCACCAAGCCAGGGGTCTAATCCCAATTTTACTTTTGTGCCATTGCCAATATGCTAGGTAGGAACTGATTATGGGAAACTCCAAGACACACGATTTCCATACATTTGATCATTTTGTATATTTTTGAGGTTTACGAAACCAGTCATCGAAAGAAATGGAGGGGAGGTATTTTGTTTCATGACCCTGACCTAAAGGGAGGAGATTTGTATCAAACACCAAATACTACGAGCGACTGTTGCTCAACTAAAAAAGAACATATTTTTTATTCCCCACCCTCCTTATATATATTCCATATTATATATATATATATATTAAGTATATATATATATATATATATATATATAATATATATTATATATATATAATATATATATTTATATTTATTTTTATTTTATTTTTATTTTTACTAGTACATTTCATTGATTAGGGGGATACCATCAAATTTCCTCGATCTCGTCTAAAGGAAATGGAAATAGATTTTCCATATTTTTGTTAGCATTCCTTTAGGAATAAATGTGATCAACATCTAATATATCGATATGCTTTCAAGGATGGCCTTGAGAAGGGTAATATGTCCACCTTTGAAGAGTAGGTGATTGACCCATAAGGAGATGTAAGACTCTATTTTTTTGTAGATCCATAACCACTATACAAACCTATAGTTGTTTGGTTTTAGATAGAAAGTGAGGAATTTAAAAGCGTTAGTCAATTGTTGCTACTAGAAGGGAAAATAAATAGCTTCTAGAGTGTTGATGTGGCCAAGGAGAGCATGAGATATGAGGCAATATTTTCATAATTTTTGTGCAACACTATTGCAGTTCAAAAGAGAGTTAAAATATAATTAAGGGTAGAAACATCACTTTGAGAGCTAGTGTAGGACATAAGGATGACATCCACAAAGAATATATCTAAGAGAGGTTGAATATCATAATATGTAAGTCCCCCTTATAATTAGCATCCATAATGAGTCTACTAAGTGTTGCAATGATGAGAAGAAAGAGGAGCGGAGAGAGAAAAAATCCTTGACAAAGAACCTAGGAAGCTTTGGAAAATGGGGAGGGGGCTCCATTAAAAAGAATATTAAGTGATGCAGACTAAATACAACCCTTGATCTAATTAACAATATCAAGGCCCATTCCCAATTGAAGTAGGACTAGCCTAAGGAATGTCCAACTAAACTGATTAGAGGATTTTGTGAGGTCCAACTTGAGTGCTACAACAAGATGGTTCTGAGTGATGATAGGGTGAATAACTTCCTAAACTAGTGAAACTACATCATGGATCTACCTTCTATATAGATTTCCAAATTCTAAAATGATGTCACAGATGGTAGGATTGATTATGTGGGAAATGAATCTTGATATAATTTTATAGATTACATTATGGTAAGAGATCGACCTACAATCCTTGAAAGAGACCTTGTCATAATTTTTGGGATAAAAGCGAGAAAAAGTGGAGTTGAAGGTAGCTGATCTTTTTCTAGATTAATGAGACTTTAACAACTTTGAGGATTCCATATTTTTAGGAAATCATATAACTCCACATAAAATTCTATGGGAATTTCATTAGGGTTAGGGATTTTTCCCTTTTCAATTGTAAAAATAGTAACTTTTACCTCATTTTCAAATACCTCTTCTTTAAGGGAAAGGTTCACATCCTTTGTGATCAATTGGGGGAAGAGTGAGATGATATTCAAAATTTCCAGTATAGGGTAGCCAATAGGGTCTTTGAAAAGTGACTCAAAATGCCTTACTCCTTCCAAATTTTTGTCTTTGAAGGAGTATATATGGGATCCATCTTGGCCTTGAATCTTTTAGATGTAATTTATATTCTTTCTATATGATGCATGGTGATGAAAAATGTTTGTGTTATTATCCCCCTTTTATCACTCTATATGTAGCATTTAGGAGGTTGTCTTTTTTATTCAAGAGAGTAGAGCTAGGCTAAACTATGGTCTGTGAAAAATCTGAAGGATGACACTTCATATAAGGGGAATAACCTTAAATGTCAACAAGTATGGTATGATGTTTCTTTATAAAATTGATATACCATTAGTGAAAAACTTTAGCCTAGAAATATTTGGAGAGAATTGTGCCATGTAGGATACTACAGGGGAGGCTTCCAAGTGAAGCCAAGACTCCCTAACCAAATTTTGGAAATATTCCTCATGGGACTAATAGTGATTTTATTGGATAGACAAGGGAGGTTATCCTTATCCAAAACCATACTAAGGATAATAGGGAGATTATTTGACATTTGTCCAGAGGATACGCAATATTTGGAGGATAACAAAGAGTTTAAGAGCTTGGTTTCCACTAAGAATTGATCAATTTTTTGGAAACAATATCATCATTAGTTTGAAAACTCTCCAGGTGAGAGAAATTTTAGAAGGCATAAGGTCAACCAGGTGGATTTTTTTTAGGATTATTGAGAAGTAATTAATAAGTGGTTAAAATTGAGGATGTGAACCCTAGACCTCCTGTAGTGTTAGGTTGAAATTTAAATCACCACCTAGAATGATATTTTCCCCAGAGAGCGCTACCGAAGATGCAAGACTATCTAAGGGATGCAATTTGCATAGTGGTTGTTTACATTTAAAATAGATATCTTGAGGCTAAGCTCCTTGGCCTCTATGTGAAAAAATATTTATGAGTCAAATATTGAAGTTGAAATTTCTTTGAAGGCGGGGCTCCAATCTATCATTAATCCACCAAATAAACCACTCACATCTAAAACATAGAAATATTAATTCAGAAGCCATGGATTGAAAGTCTTTCTTACTCGAGCCCCATCCATTAAAGTCTCCTTGATTAGGATAATGTTAGGTTTATGTGTGTATAATATACACTTGATGGATAACTTTATTTGGGCACCCTTGAACCCATGAGTGTCAAAGGAGAGAATAATCATTAGAAAATAGATTTGGGGGCCATCCTTATTCTAAGGGCCCTTGAAATGGTCACTTGTTTTCCTTTCTGAATGTCTAGGAAAAATATTTGTTGGAATTTGAGGAGATACAATTTCCTACCCACCAGATTAGTGAGGACAAGGTCAAGTGTCAAACCACCATGTGAGGAGGAGGTCCCCTTGGTGCGGGCATGCATACAAAAGGAATAGGGATTTAGGGGAGGGGAAGAGGTGTGGGTAATATGAAGGAGGAGAGGGAAGAATATAGGAAAAGAGGGAAGAATGAAGATCAGAGGACTTTTCAACTATAGGAGGTGAATTTGGGGGGGGGGGGGGGGGATTTGTAGGCCTGAGAGGACAAGGTGATTCTTCCCTAGAAATAAATAAGAAACAATTTTTTTAGAAGTATATGAAAAGTACATAAAGTAATAAAAGGGAAAGGATAATTACTAGAGGAAAATACCATACTCGACACATGTTATTGAGGGGCCTTTGAAATGGATTGGCTAGAAAAGAAAGTCAATGAGACATGTCAAGCAAATGGTGAAGACCCTGATTAAGGAGTAATGTCTTCTTTAGGGGAATTACGCTTGAGTTTTTTTTTCTTTTTCTTGAATTTCTTAGTGGGGTGGGGGTAGTTTTACCATGATGTCCTTGTATATGCCAAATTTCATGGTAGGTATAGTAATGGAAGGGAAGGCACCAATAGTCCACCTTCTGAGACCGTGTGAAAGTACCAACATTTAATTCAATGTCCCCCACTAGGCTCTCACTGATGCCAACCTCAACACTCATCCAAAACCACTTAAATCCATTTTTCTTTCCCAACTTAGCTCAAATTGGATAAAATGCCCTATTTTCTTGTTCATAATTGTGAGAATTTCTTTTGCCCTGGAAATAAGAGGGAGACCAAGGATAATATCCCAAACTTTTTGTGTAGGGAAAAACTCCTTGGAAGGGTTGAAAATTAACTACATATTTTTTATATTCCCTAATATTATAGTAAATATAGATTGAATTTTTGAAAGGTTTCATTTATTGCATATCTTGATTTGAATTTTATATAGTAGGTTCAATAATTTTTATTAGTAACTATTGCTTTAGGAAAATATATTGAAGATCCATATTTTTATTTCCTCATTGCATGGGATGTGGGATTTATGAGTAAATTTTCCATAATAAACAAGTTACAATGTTCATAATTAAGGTGAGGAGGGTGTTAGAAAACAATGTTTCATAGACCTTGTATTTGTTTACATGAAATTGTTTTGTACATTTCCTTAAATTGTTTTGAAAATGTACAACACTACAATAAAGGATTATCATAATGACTTGTTTTAAATTAATTTGTTACATCTTTTGTAATAATAATATATTTATCAATGTCTTTCATAGTCATATTTTTCACCGATATACAAATATAAAATTTCAATATATTCATATTGTTAACATTGAAATTCAAGGTTTCTTAATTAAAGAACAAAAGCTAGGGGGTTTACACAGCTAAGTTTTAAAAACCATAAAAAATGGAAGAGGAAGAAGTGGGGGATAGAAAAAGGTGGTGAAAAAAATTCTAGAAGCTAGGATGTCGTCTCAAATTTTAGGATTTCTAATAAAATCCATATCTAGATTATGGTTAAAAAAACAAACTTACATGGTCCAGATTGGTGTATAATGTGTAAATTTAAAGATGGAGAAATAGTAAAACATTTATTTATATATTGTCTACATGAAAAAGTGGCATGATATGAATCAATAGCACATTTTGAATTGAAACAACTTTAGAATTTGAATGAACACTTTTGGAATCAAAATTTGCATTTCTAGAATTGAAAAACACAATTATAGAATCATAATTTACACTTGTTGAATCAAAACTTGTACTTTTGGCATTAAAAATCCCACTTGTGGGGTTTGAAAATATTCAAAATTCACACTCTTAAAACTAATATTTCCACATTGAAAATCTAATTATGCACTTTAGAATGGATTATATTGATACTTCTAGAACAAAGATTCTTAGTCTTTTATTCTAGATTTTACCTTATTATATCATATATATTGAAATTGAGGTCCATGCCTAATGTTGTTAGTAATTCTTTAGGAGGTATTCACCATCCTCCACTTGGAAAATCATAATATTATATGGAATCCTAGTTTCTCTTCCCCTCCTCCCTCCCCACTAGTGGGAGGTCAACCTATATTTTACCTTTTATGGCTACTCTAAATCTTCTAGATATTATATGCCTTACAAATCATTGCATTTATCACAATGTGACATTTCTTATTATTTCGATCAACTTAACCCAAACATCCCTAATGTTGATACATACAATATATTTTTAGACCAAGATGAGGTTTTACATTTCATACATTTATAATAGCAAGAGAGCTACTTCAATCAACATTTCATAGACTAGTTTAGGATATGAAGACAATGTGAGTAGTGATCATCCCTTATTTCAAGTTAAATTTTTAGATAGGAAAAATGTTGGTCATTGACGTTTCTAATGAATTATCATACATATAAGCATTATTGGCATTTGATAAATAGTGAGGACATGGGTCAAGTTGTTGGGAGTAGTTTTGTTTCCATTGATTCAACTTTATGTATAAGTTTATTTCAACAAATTCTTAGTTTTACCTTGCATCTCTCATCACAAACTTTCCACCAAGTTATAATTTGTATCATTGTCATTGTAAATGATCAAGTTATAGCCTTGGAAGCTTGGATACAACTAGCTTAATACAACATTAAATGAACCTGTGACATATTTTAAATTTAAATTTCAAAATAAAAAAAGAGGATAAGGAAAAAATATCCAAGAAATCCATGTATCCTCACCCATGCAAAGTACTTTTATGGGGAGGGAAGGAGTAAGAATTTTCATTCTCTTATCATCTAGGTATCTTCCTCCCTTCACACACTTAAAAGACAACACTAAAACAATAATGAAGTTTGGGGAAAAATATAAGCTATGAAAATTGCATAGTTGGAATAAATGGATTCATACCTATGATAAAGATTTTCCTCCCTCTTCTTGAAGGGGTTTAATAATAGATTTAAATGGAAGATTACAAAGTAGTGGAAGCTTTAAGAGTATATTTCAATGGACGTTTACAAAGCAATGGTTTTGTTAGGTTATTTTGTGGGGTTTTGACTCCTAGTATTTTTTTCATTTGTGCAAAAATTTCATCATTTGTTGAAGCAAACTTATGATGTTGATGGTTCAAAAGTTTAATGGTATTAAGGTATTATTGCACATAATTTTTGTTTTCAAAGGGAAATGGTTTTGGTGTGAATGGGATTTAAATCATTTGGAAAATTGTATGTAAAGGATATTTTGATCCCTACCAAGTCATTTTCATGGCCCTACCCACTTTGGCTCTCAAAATATAGGTTTAGAAAAATCCCCTTTTTAGTATCATTTACATGTTTCATGACTTCTTGCTTCCATGATTTATTGTCACCTTGAGTAAGAATGTCTCCAAATCCTTTATGGGTCACTTGGAGTTCGGATTGTCATGTGCCAACAACCATATTTTGCAGCCATATATAATTTTTTTTTGAATTTTCAAATCAATTATCTTCTCATGGTTTTCATGACTTATCATAAGACCCAAACACAAAACCATTTTGGAGACTTAATTAATGAACTCATATTAGCTCATTTTGCTATCAAATTTTGTGAATCCCTTTTGAATTTTGTAAATAATCTTATTAAATTGAATAAAATTCGAATTTTTGTAACATTTTAAGTTTTTAAATTGAATCAAACATGATGGTTTTTAAAGGCGCCATCATATTGTGAAGCCAAACATAGAGAGGATTTTTGCACAACCACAAAGGGATGCTTGAGGCAACAAAAGAGGAGATCTAATAGGATACATTATCATAGAAAAACTATGAGTATTTTTTTTGCACTATTTATTGCATATCGGTCTAACTATAAATGAGGTCATCAATAAGTATACTTTGCCCATTTTCTTGTATTCAATTACTTGATTTGCATGGATGTTGTATGCGAGGTGGAAGGGTAGTTTCAAGATACTTGAGTGAGACACTTGGGTCACACATCCTAAAGGACATTTGGAGGCTCACTTACCAATGTTTTTTTGTTGAAAGCTAGCTTCTTTTCTTGTCATTCTTCTCAAACATGTGCTTTCTCAAAGCCTTTTGTTCACTTAAATATATATTTGGTTTCCTTTTCAAAATTAAGATAGAATTTTCTTTATTAAAAAGTTCTTAGAAGATTTTAGAAATCGGCCAATTCTCAATTATATGTCAAGTATCCTAAGCTGAAAATTGTTTTGTTACTCTAAGGTAGCTTTGACCCTCGAGGATGATTGATCTAACTCTCACATTTTCATATATAAATACAAGGGTATATGTAATTATCTAGAGCTTGTTCAATATAGTTATCTAAGAGTTGATAATATTGAATAATTGCTTCATTATGGTTGAGGATTGGTTGAGGAGTAGTTGTAGAGAGTTGTCATGTTAGTTATCTTCAAGAGGGTTTGGTTAGGTGGGTGTCTTTGTTGTTGGTTTCTTGATTGTAACATGTCGATTTTTACATATTAACAAATTGCTTGCACATTATACCTATTGTTATTTCAAATTTGGGGAGGGAAAGCTAATCATTGAATCTAGTTAGAGTGAGGAAAGGTTTAGGAAGATACAAGGATGACCTTGAACCATTGTTTTGTTTGTTGGTTGGTTTGGTGATTGTTCCATCTCTCTCCATATACCTTTTATGAGTTATTTCTCATTATTTTCATTGCTATGTTGAATAGATAAGTTTGAAAATGTTCATGTTGGTTTATCAAAATCAAGGTGACAATATGTGTTTATTGGTTTAATCCTTGTTTAATATATATTTATCAATTTCATTTTATATTTTCACATATAAAATCCAAAATTTCACTAAGTCTTGCAAGAAAACACATAGGTTTCCTTCTTCACTTCACCCAAACAATAGGGAATTCCTTAAAATAGTTGTTTTAGGAAAATGAACCAACATGGCAACAAACAAAAAATACATGATCCATATATAAACATGGAACAATTATATAAAACTTCTACGCATGTTTCATTTCTTTCTTTCATAGGTATAAGTTCTAAAATATTTTTAATGTACATAATAGTTTCACGATCACCACATAATCATTGATTAATTGTGAAATAAATTTTCCACTTTAAGAAGGAAATAAGTTAATACATATTTTCTCATGGTGGCTTTATGAATTGCAAAGAGATTTAACCTTGTTCTATTAGCATTGTAAGATAGTTTCAATTTTACTTTGAATTTTATAATAATGATATAATTTGAGTAAAATACAAAAAGATGGGCAAGAAAAAGAATGGGTGATAGTTTGATTTTATGTGCATCACACCTATCAGGGTTACGAAGCACTTAATATGGAGGATTATTCAATATTCTTTCCTTTGGTTATCTTTGCTTGAAATTCATTTTTTAGCTTGTTGTCCATTATAGGACATGAAAAAATGAAAAAGAAACTTGCATAAGGATACAAAAGGAACCATGAAAAACAAAAAAAATCATTCCACTCTTTATCCTTTTACCTTTAGTTCATATTTTGATATTATTAACCTACGGGAATTCTTGTGAAAGCAACATGTTCTCCAACTATGTGTATGGACTATTGATATTCTATTTAAGAATTGTCACTTTCTAGCTAATGTTTGTCAAAGCTAGGGAATCCTCATTAGGGGCACCTCATAGAAAAAATTCCCTTGAGTTTTAATGGAGTATGTACCTTGTTTGTACCATTTACATTCTTGGATTGTAGATTACTGTGGTGTGGTTTCTGAGAGAAATTTGGATTTTCCACAGTGTTCATCTTTATATTGGTCGAATTTTCGAGTCTAGACCCAGACTCATCATCAGAACTTATATACGAAGAAAAGAAAGAAAAAGGGTTTGCTTCTTTTCTATGTATTTACATTCTATTTCCTCTAGATTCTAGTTGAAAGGTATTGGATAACTTAGCAGCAATGTGAATACTAATATTCTTGGGAAAGTCTCACTAAAATCCCCCGGGGAAGTCCTGGGCCCCTTCCTTTTTGCAAACTTCTTTCTTCTATTAAAGTGTTTTTAAGAGCTCAAAAGAGTGATGAGACATGGTTAATTCCTCATTCAAACTGTATTGGTTTATCTTTCTTATTAACTACTAGATATGTTTGACTAAAAGGTTACTAGCTCACCCTTTTCATACTTAGTGGTAATTGATCACTATGAGACAAAAGGTGCGTGCATGCTAAAAAATACCTTTAAAAATGGCATGGTTTGCTTTGTCTATTTGGTTAATGAGATAAAATTTTGGTGAGGTTTACACTATGCAACAACTATTAATCCTTTTATCATTCCTCTCTTTTCCCAAAGTTCATGTAACATTGCTTACTATAAATGTTCATCATAGTTAGTAATAAATGAGATTCTTTGAATTAGAAAATGCAGGAGGAAACAATGGCGGTATAGGGTTTTTGTTAGACCTTGCAACGGCAGACCTACACAGACCAGGTGTCACTGTAACAACTCTCCAACAATATAAGCAGTAATACACAATAAAGAATAGAGTACAAGTCATGGATAACCTCCAGGGGGAGGACACGACGCCTCCCCCCAATGATCAAGAAAATACTCAGATGCACATGAAAAATGACGGGGAAAAGCCCCAGGAAGAGGCGGAAATGATTCCTTTTGCACAAACAGATAATACAGGAAGAAATGAGGTTCCCAAAGCAACATTGGCCACCTGTAAACCTGTTTCAGCTGAAAGACCTAAGATTGGGCTACCAAGTCAAAGAATCAAAACCCAAATCCAATATATGAAGGATCATGCCTTAATAGGGAAATTTATCGGCTTTTGGCCCATAGAGAAAGCCTTGTATGGTTGGATCGCAACCAAATGGAAACCAAAATGGCACATCACCTTGTAGCTAGGACCAAAGGGCTTTTTCACAGTAGTCTTCAACTATATAGAAGATCGAAATAGGGTCATCGATGGAGGACCATACTTCTTCAATACCGCTGGTCTTTACCTGAGAGACTCGATTGAGAGATTCAACTCAGAAAAAGAAGACCTAAGCTGGGCACCGATATGGATTCATCTTTATTCCCTTCCATTAGAGTACTGGGATGAAGATTCTCTGAAAGGTATTGGAAATGGACTGGGGGAGTTCATCAAAATTGCAGAGGAGACACAACCCAGAAGATACACTTCCTATGCCTGCATTTGTGTCTACATGCATCTAAGCAAAGCTCTTCCAGATGCGGTAAGTTTATATCATGATTATTTTCAGTGGATTCAGTCAACAGATAATGAACATGTCCCATTTCGATGCAGAAAATGTCATGCCCTTGGCCATCTCTTTCATGATTGCCCGTTAAATCTGAAACCCTCGACATATAACTCCTCAGAAAAACCTGATTCTGAAGGTTTCACCAAGGTTAACAATCGCAAAAAGAACTACAAAAAACTTGCATCAAACCCTAAAAATCCTTCCACCAACACTTCAATGCCATCCACTAGTAATAGCTTTGAGATTTTAGCTCAACCGAAGTTGACCACCAAGGAGTTCCCCTTACCCTCTGAGGAGCCTCTTAAGGCACCATCCAAATTCAACCCCTCCGGCTCAGGGAAAACCCAAAAGCATTCGCAATCCAAAGATCTAACCACTTCCTCACCCAGTCTGATACCGATCTAGAAATCTCATGGCATGGATATAGACATTTTGCAGTAAGAAACCACCATTGCAACAGACTTCGCAGAGGAAAATAGTGAGTCCAAACATATGGAAGAAGAGCCTGAAAGTATAGACATAGGAGATCTGGACATATTCGGATTGGAACAAGCTTGCAGGAAAAAAGAATTTGACAAGATCCCAAAAAGACAGCTAGAAAATTTGGAAGTCATCCTTTCCAGAGCACAACAACAAAAATCTTTAGGCATTCAACCTGGAAGTCAATGGGATAGCAAAAAAATTCCTAAAGACAATAAAAAATGGGGGAGGAAAACAGACCTCCAAAGAACCATCCACATTGGGGAAATGTTGGTGGAATCAGGAAGATATTCCAAGCTCACAAAATATTACAATCCCCTACCCAATAATGAAACATGAAGCTCACATCTTGGAATATAAGAGGGCTAAACAGCCCTGGGAAATACAGAATGATAACAAACATGATTCAGCAAGAGAAGCCCCAAATCTTCTTCATGCAAGAAACAAAATGTAACTCTACCACACTTGGTCAAACCCTTGCAAAAGCATGGCCAGGCAGTCAAGCAATAGCAGTGGATGCCTTAGGAGCTTTAGGAGGACTAGCAATAGCCTGGGATGAACGAGCTATCATGCTTAATAATATCCATGCGAATAAGCATTTCATTCAAGCCACCTTCCATATAATAGGGAAAAATGTGCATGGTCACCTAACCAATGTATACTTTCCCGAGGAGGCAATGCATAAGATAGACATTATGAATACAATATCTCTGATCAACTCCACTAGAACACATCCACTCTGGATCATAGGAGGAGACTTCAATATGATTACTAAACTGGAAGAAAAAAGTGGAGGCAGGAATAAACTAGATAGTGAAAGAATCCATTTAAAGAATTTCATCCAAAATAACTGGCTTATAGATATGCCATTCAATAATGGAATCTATACTTGGAATAACAGAAGAGCTAGCACCCAATAAATTGCCTCTCGACTGGATAGATTTATGCTTTCAGACAATGCCATCCATCTTGGAGGAGATCTCTCTGCCTCGATCTTACCTCTTACAGGCTCAGATCACTGGCCTATCTCACTCCAATGGCAAAGACTCGGGAGCAACACACAACGACCCTTTTGCTTTGAAGCTTTCTAGTTGATGTATCTAGACTTCAACAACCTGATAAATACAGTTTGGAAAAGCTTCAACCCCCCAGAAGGTTAAAAAATGTACCAATTCCAACAAAAACTCAAACATCTCAAAAAGAACATCAAGTAGTGGAATCAACTGACCTTTGGCAATATCTTCCAAGCTCAGAACGCTCTAGATCAGGAAATGAAAAGAATCCAGCAGACGATCATTACTGAGGGAAGAACTGAAGCACTCTCAGAGCAGGAAAAGCTCCTTCAAACACAAATAGCAGAAAGAGAAAAGCAAGAAGAAATACTCTGGAAACAAAAATATAGAGTCATATGGCTTAAGGAAGGAGAAAGAAATATTTTTTTTTTTCATCGCACTACTATACAGAGAAGAATGCACAAAAACATCACTTACATTCAGAATAAATAAGGAGAATGCTTGGAAAACCATGAGGACATAGAACAAGAGCTTCTTACTTACTTCAAACAGGTGCACCAAGAACCACAAGTTGATCTACAGCTAGCTATATAGAAGATTATAAAGAACATTCCGAAAAATCATATCAAAAGAACACAATCAACTCCTTCCTCGCCTGATATCTTTACAGGAAGTCGAGTATGCTATGCGACAACTCAAGGAAGGAAAAGCACTTGGCCATGATGGTTTTACCTCTAATTTCTTTCACAAATACTGGGATCTCATTAAAGAGGAGGTTTGGCACGTTGTTGAGGAGTCCTAGACTACTCGATGGATGCTTCCCTCTCTGAACACGACTTTTATTGCCCTTATCCCCAAATAAGCGCAATCTCTAACTCTAGAAAAATTCAGGCCTATCACTCTCTGTAATGTCATTTACAAAGTCATATATAAATTTATTGCCTCTCGATTGAAGCCATTACTACCTTTACTCATCTTAGTAGAGAAATCGAGGTATGTGGAAGGTCGACAAATCACAGATTGCATCATTTTCACCCATGAGATTATACATTCCTTGAAGCAGCTAAAAAAAGCAGGGATGTTCCTAAAAATTGACCTTTCAAAAGCTTTCGATAAATTAAGTTGGACTTACATTCAAAAGATGCTGATAGCCTGTGGATTCTCCCCTCCTTGGGTTAGATGGGTTATGAGTCTTATATCCTCCACTTTTTTCTCCATTCTGGTCAATGGCATCCTTTCCACGCCCTTTCATCCATCTAGAGGAATCAGACAAGGAGATCCTCTTCCCCCCTTTCTGTTTGTTTTAATGGTAGAAGGGCTTGGATGAAGTATCAAAAAATCTCTTTAGTCCCAGCAGCTTAGAGGTCTCTCCTTCCCCAACACCCCTGCTTTTACCTACCAACAATTTGTGGACAATAACATGTTGTTTGGCCATCCCTTGGTTCAAGAAGCCCTCAAATTAAAATCCCTTTTGAATGATTTCTCTGATGCCTCTGGTGCCAGCATTAATAATGCTAAATCCCAAATATTCTTCTTTCATACCCCTTCCATCACTCAATCTTCCATAGCTCGCATTTTTGGATTCAAGGTTGCAACTCTCCCCTTTAAATATCTGGGTGCACCTATAACTGACTCTGCTTTAAAGCATTCTACCTAGAAACTGCTCTTGGAGAAATTGGAAGCTCGCCTTTCCTCCTAAACTTATAGAGCCCTCAATATAGCCAGTCATATAGTATTAGTCAAAGCTATCTTGCCATCCATGCCTCTTTATCTTTTCTCAGTATTGGTAGCACCAAAATGGGTGCTTAAGAAAATCAAAATTCTTCAGAGGGATTTTTTATGGGGATCCTCGGGACAACATAGAAAATGGGCACTAGTCAAGTGGGCTATGGTATGCCTTCCAAAAATTTCAGGGGGAACCGGGCTTCATGATCCTCAGCATATTAATGCAGTGATGGGAGCACATTTATGGCGGAAATGGATCTCTGCACTGCATACTCCCTGGGCCATCCTCTGGACAGCTAAATATGCAAACAACCAACCAACAGATGAGTTAATTCGACTCACAAAAGTAGGCAAAGGGTCCTTAATTTGGAATGTGACTAGTCAGCACAAACATATAATCCAACAACATAGTTTCTGGGAAATAAGGGATGGCAACAATGCATGTTTTTGGGATGACTCATGGTAGCAAAGGACCAAGATGAGGGACCTAATCAAACCCCACCAAATACAGGAATGGGAAGAGAATTAGATGGATAATGTTAGCAAGCACTAGACGCCTACTCTCATGCAGGGATACCAACAATGGATAGACACGGCCCACATCATCAGGCAAGGCACAAAGTCCATTCAAAAAAATTTGGAGGCAGAGCTTCTTAATAGAAAAATTTGTTTTTCTAACAAGAAGGATATAATACGATGGGGTTATAATGCATGAGGAACTTTCACCACTCAAGAGGCTTACAAACTAATAATTGGAAATCAAACAGTCAAGGATCTTCTATGGGAAAAAGTATGGTCCCCCAACATATGGCCAAAAGTCTCTACTTTCCTCTGGTTATTATGTCAAAACAAAATACTCACTTGGGACAATCTAAGGAAAAGAAGTTTCCATGGGCCCTCCATTTGCCCCAATTGTAAACAATAGTAAGAAACCATTTTGCATCTCATGAACTCCTGCCCTTTGGCAAACAGACTCTTGGAAAAAGCAAGTTTTAGAGGCCAAAAAGAAGGAAGAATTAAAGAGAACATTACCAACACCATACGTAGTTGGGCAATCAATCCGTATAAGTGTAAACTATTAAATTCTTTATGGAAAATCATCCCAGGTCTTCTCATGTGGACCATATGGAAAGAAATAAACCGGCGTATCTTCAAAGACAAATCTATGGATCCCTCCGCCCCATAATGTAATCCAATTAAACTTCGATGGAGCTTCCAAAGGTAACCCAGGCAAAGCAGGCTACGAAGGATTCAGGGATCATACAGGCAAACCTCTTTTAATCTTCCTACGCTCAATTAGTTGGGATATGAACAATTCTACAGAGATAGAAGGGCTATGGCAGGGGCTTCTTTTAGCTCAACATCACAATTTCTTCCCCCTAATAATTGAAGGCGACTCTCAAATTCTCATTAACATGGTTAATTAGATTCTATAGGGGACCTCGACATACAAAGTGGGCAACAACTGGAGATTGGTAGAAAGATTAGAGCTCATCGAACAATGGCTCTCCACCAACAGAGAAGTCACCTTCAAACATATCCGAAGAGATGGCATCAAAGTGGTTGATCTCTTGGCTAATATAGGGGTTGATAATGAACGAAATCTACATACAGGTACACTCAACATTATTACCACCACCTCCCAAATACAGGATTACAATGAATTGGTACAGAGTGAAGAGGCACACCTAGATGCAGGTGATCATGATGCAATTAATGACGATTAGACTGAAGGACAGTAGGCGGCTTGGCCACATGGCCACCCGCATCCCCTTCCAGGCCAATTTATGGCAAATTACTGTCGACTTGCAGGCACCATTAATCTGGTGCCCAAGTCGAGAAATCTGCAGCAAGCATAAGGCTATGGCCTCCACAAGCCACAATTCATCCTTCCCTCCCCTGCTAAACTACTCATGCCCCCCTCAAGCTGTGGAGCTGAGCTCTAACACCATCATTGGCAGATGCTGTTGGATACTCAGCTGTTTGGTTTTTTTATCATTTCTTCTGGCATGGTTTGCATGCTTTTAATCTAGAACCCCTATGTGGGTATTTTTATGTTAAAACTCGAGACCCCTGCGTGGGCTTTTTCTTGTATTCACTCGGACTGGTTTCCCCTCGTTGGGAGGTTGCATTTAGGCTTGTGATATTTTTTTGACAAAACTCTGTTCAACACTGCAGAGGCTGGCACCTCGCTGTATTTTTATTTTGTTTCAGATCAATAGAATAGTATTACTAAGAAAAAATAAATAAATAAGACTCTTTAATCACCATGTGAGTCACTTTAATGAATCATTACCTAACCCCTTGGGCTTGTAGTAAAACATTCACCTAAGTATATTTGACATTCCAATTGACATGCTTGTTGATGAAACTTTTTTTCCTCCTTTAAAATGAGTAAGAGTCTCTTTCATGAGAAAACTATATTGGTGTTATAAACATAAAAAAGTTTGGAAATTTGTTTTTCTACTCACAATTGAGAGGAAACCATGAAAAAATATTCATTTAAATTTTTTGAGTTGGTTTTAACTTGAGAATCATGGTTTATAATGGTTAGAGTAGTCTACTGACAATTATATTTAAGATATAAAACTTATCCTTTTCATATGTATCACTTCTAGTTTATGTAGATTGTTTTCTAGGGCACTTTGGATGTTTTCCACAGTTACTTAGGTGCAAATAGCTTATTGTTTGCACTTTCTTTCCTACTATGCACATACAATTGCATTCATGAAATATTTATTCATAGGTTTTTTTGGCATCATTGATCTTTTTCTTTAATCCACAATAGTTCCTTGAAAATTTACTCAACTAGTTAACATAGAATCTTGATTAAACCCAGAACCATTTTACAATCCATTTCTTTACTATATAAGAGACACAACAACATTTTGTTCATTTTCTTCTTAAAGTTCATTTTTCATTTGAGCTTTTAAATAGCTTCTATCCTTTCAACTTCTCAAGCTTTGAAGGAGGATAATACAAGGATAATACCTTGTTTGGTGGTGCCAAGAGGGCTTTCCCAAAAGCTTCTCACCTCTCTTTCCTTCCCTTTTAGCACTTCAAAAATAGGACCATTTGAATTGTGGGCATCCTCAAGCTTGTGCTAAGCTACCATGAGGTATGTAACCAAGGAATAAAGTGCACCTCGACCATAAGATAAGTAGGATTCACCACACTTGACGTATTTTATTTGTGACACCAAAGTTTTAAGGTAAACTTAGAGAAAACCCCTCTAAGCATGTAATGGTCTTTCACTCTCGTTATCTTCTAATAGCATTCCAAATTATTTGATTATATTTAGGATTTTCCAATGTACTCGCACTAGTGTGGAAGTGGTACACTATTATTATTAGGAATACCTATACTACATTTGTTGTTGTAATTAACAAGAGCCACCTAGTAGCATGTCGCTGCTTATTTGTATACATGAATTATGTGTTTATAGATTTTAGTATATTTGGTTGAAATAATATGTGCGAAGATGAAATTATTTGAAAAAAAAAAAAAAAAAATTTATTTAATATATAAAAGAAAAAATTATATATTAAAATTTCAATTATAATTTTATTTTAAAATTTCAATTATATTTTTATATTAAAATGAAATTGATAAATCCAAAGAAATTTTTAACTATAGTTCATTTCGAAATGAAATTATTTGAAAATTGTTTAAAATGATTTATTAATTAGAATTATATA
Source organism: Pinus taeda (assembly GCA_000404065.3). Taxonomy (NCBI): domain Eukaryota; kingdom Viridiplantae; phylum Streptophyta; class Pinopsida; order Pinales; family Pinaceae; genus Pinus; species Pinus taeda. The sequence continues at coordinate 53,551 of APFE031000778.1, read as the reverse complement.
ATTTGATTGCTCAAATATATTATTAATTAAATGTTTATATTTAAAAATTTAATTATATTTTATTTAAAAATAAAATAAATTTATTAAAATATTTATATATTTAAAATTTAAATTACATTTTAATTTATCATAATATGAATTCATTGAAAAAATTATTATTTTTGTTATGATATGGACATTATGTATTATGAGAATTTTAATTTGGTCAATGATTTGCTTTCCCTTGATAAAATAAAGATTAATAAATATGTAATTTAACTTGTCATTCATATATAATTAATTTATTTCTTTATATATATATATATATATTATATATATAATTTAACAAAGTCAGTTGCTATATTAGTGGCTGAAAAAAGAAGAGGAGTCAAGGCTCCTGAAGTACATTAGGTCTCGATGGTAGCTTGGATCAAGTGAGTTACAAAATGGAGATTTCTTCTTGATCCTTTTCCTGCTTGTTCTACTTCTAACATTTCCTGAGCTACTATAAATTCTTACATATTGGGACATCCAAAATTGACATTTGCAAAACATTTTAATCTATGACAATATGACTGATTTGCCTTGCGGTGGATTCCTCCGGTTGTTGATCCACTCCATCCTGTTTGGCACTTGAAGAACTGGTGACTACATTATTTTTCTTGTCCATCATATACTGCAGGATTGAAATCGATTCTTCCGCATGGCTGCATCGATTTGATAGTTGATTGAGCTGTTCGTGGAGAGAGGCAACCCTGTGCAGAAAGAGGTCTATTTCAGCTCTGTAGTTCTTGTTCAAGATGCGATTCTAATCTTCAAGCCTTGTCTCCAAGATCCTCTATTGATTCTCCATGATGCGTTGCTGGGCCCTAACTTCTTCTAATTCTGCTTGCAAGTCTGTGCAGTGCAGACAGTCTTCGCTGCGAGCCATGAAAATAGTTGGAAGTGGCTGGGATGAGAAGCAAAAGTAATCAATGAAAGGGAGAAGACGCACTACGCAGATAGCAGGAATGGCGAGGGTAACATAAGTCTCGACAGAAGATTTGAGGGCCTGAAAATGCCTGAAGGTGCAAAATTTAGAGGGCCTGGAACCGCCTGAAGGGGGTCTTGACCTGAGGATCAGATAGGCGTGAAAAGGGCAGAGATTGCCTCTAGAGCGGGCTATACTAAACTGCCTGAGAAAGAGCACTTGTGGACAGAGGCGGAAGGAAGCAGAGATCAGGTGATAGGGGATGGAGAGATGAGCGCTTATGAGAGAAGAACGGGGGAGTAGTAAAGGCGAGCACTGAATGGAGATTAGATAGGCACGGAAAGGGCAGAGATTGCCTCTAGAGTGAGCTACACTAAACTGCCTGCGAAGGAGCATTGTGAATAGAGGCGAAAGGAGGCAGAGATCAGGCGACAGGGGAGGGAGAGATGAGCGCTTATGAGAGAAGAACGGGGGAGTAATATAGGCGAGCGCTGAATGGAGATTAGGCGGGAGAGGGTCTGACCATTCACGAGCCGCTGACAAACCTGATTATATTCCTTAAGGGTCCTTGAATCGGATCTTGTGGGAGATCTGCCGGCATTTCTGCTGAGATTGTCACGCTTATTACATGTTTTATATATTTCATGATCTTGAAATATTTTGTTGCAAAATGCAATCCCTTGGTCCGCCCGAGGGTCATGATTAATTTCAGCCCTGTTAGTAATTTTGGGCTTGGCGAGAAAATTAGAAATTATATTAATAATCATTAAAATAATATATTAATTTATAAAATAAAATATTGTGATTTTTTTTTTTTTTAATTACTATTTCTTAAATTTAAAATATTTTTGTTTTTTTAATATAATTATAAAAAATATTGGAGTCAAAACCACCACAACCCAAGAAGACCTCGACCTCACTTTTCTAGCTCCTATTTAATCCAGTAGTGTTTCTTTGTTAATGTAATGTCTTTCTGTCACTTCGATGTCCATCCACTACAAAATTTCTTGATTACATACCTTTTTCATATCCATACAAACAAAAATGTGTGCATTAATATGAAAGTGAAATGCTAAAGTCAATTAGAAACTAAAATAAAGTTATCAATGTATAGTATCATTCTAAAATAAAATTATTTTGTTAAGTTTTACTTTACAATTTGCTAAAATGTAAAAATGAAAAGGGAAATAATGTTACAATTTGCTACAATGTAAAAATGAAAAGGGAAATAATGTCAAAGAACATTTTCACATCAATAAAGATACAAATTTTGATTTTCATTCTTCATCATCTAAAAATCCCAATCAACAACTCTATTTCATGCAATTCTTGAAGCTATATATTATCACTAACCCAAACTCACAAATTTTGATTTTCATTCTTCACCATCTAAAAATCCCAATCAACAACTCTATTTCATGCAATTCTTGAAGTTTTATATTATCACTAACACAAACTCACAAATTTTGATTTTCATTCTTCACCATCTAAAAAACCCAATCAACAACTCTATTTCATGCAATTCTTGAAGTTCTATATTATCACTCACCCAAACTCACATTGCAATTGTTACAATTCAAAACTTATCAAACCACAAGGGAATGAGTGACCACTAGAAAGAAAATCTAATAGTCATTGATTTGTCAATCTAATAAGTGAAATGTTCATTTGCAATTAATGTGAAATATTTGGAAGATTCAATTAGGTTTCATTTTCTCTTTAAGTTTATTTTATTTTTATCTTTGTGTTTGCAAGTGGATTTTTTCCTTTTTACTTTTAATAATTGCTTACATATTATTAAAGTTCACAAACATCTTAAAATCCAACTATGTAAAATAACTTGGCATACAACTTAAAATCCATTTATGTAAAATAAATCATATGTTATAATAAACACTTAAACCACTCAAATACATTCAGTACCTATATATCAAGACTTGAAACTCACCTATATAAAGTCCTGTTCTGTAGCTAAACTACATTCAACACCCATATATCAAGATAAATAAAAATAAACCCAATTATAATACTTAATTTAATCGGTTGTTGTAATAAATACACTATCCAACTGTGTTTTAGTAATTTTAGCTAATAAAAAAAAATATATATAAAAAAATTGAAAGCTATCGTTAGTGAAGTCATCGATAGTAACCTAATATAAATATAAAACCATCCATTAAATAAAACCTTCACCCAATCCAAGCCAAACTCTAAAATAAATACCTCATCTATAGAAAAACCGACCCAATACTGGGAGAGATATTTAAAGGACTCAACTACATTACAACAACCAAAGCCCAAGATAAATAAAACCAAACCTGAATCCAATATTGGACTTGGACAGCTCCTGCAATGTGTATAGCATTCAACTTCATTTCCTGCTTTTAGCAGGAGAAGCAATAGGCATTGACAGAATGAAAAGTGGCCTTAATATAGTGAACAACAGTTGTAAAAAAAATGCCTTAAAACCCATAACAACAGTTAGTCATGAAATAACAACAGTTAGTCATGAAAATGGCCTTACTGCTAATGTTTGATTGATGCATGTACAACATCTGTGAAATCCAGCATGTACATGCAACTGAGTACCAAAATGATAGAATATATTATACCTAATAAACTTCATTCACCAAAGACAAAACAAGAAATGGAAAATAGGATGAACAAATCTTTAAAAGTGAAGAATAGTGTGAAAATACACCATTTATTATTGTTGGCATTAAAAAAACCACGAATGCAGTGAGCAAGCTGAATATCTTTGGGCATGATGGTGACCCTCTTGGCATGGGTGGCACACAAATTAGTGTCTTCAAAGAGGCCAACCAGATATGCCCCTGTCGTTTCTTGCAGAGCCACCACGACAGAGGATTGGAATTCCAAAATCGTATTGAAGTCCTGAGAAATTTCTCTGACGAGACATTGGAAGGGAAGTTTCTCGGCCAGTACGAAGTTTCCCGGCCTTGGGTCCCATAGGTTCCCATGCATGCGCCTTCCCACGATCAGATGCTCACGAATCTCATGAAAATCTGGGTCCAACGTCCTAAAATTCCTAGCATCGATGGTTCCTCTTAGAACCAACACCGTCACGAATAGGCACAACAACGTGACCTTGGCATTTTGCATTTCCCTTTGGATCTGTCGAGTCTTGCGACCTCACAACGAGAGAAACCTCAAAACCGACATTGTGGTCCAAAATCTTCGATCTCTCTCCCCCTATATTGTTATTAGCATTATGACCTGACCTGACCTGCTTGGCAACCAAAGCATCACGGGTGCAATAGAGATAAACAGAAAGAAAGCAGAACCATACATGAAGCTGAAAGTTGTTTTAATTAATGAACTCTTAGAGTGCTTTCAATGCTGGCATTAATGTGGGGTTATATATGTCCACTATTGGATAATTGACAAAGGTGGGGGCTGTATATGTTCATTATTGGATAATTGACACAGTGGGCATATACAGCCCCGTGCATTTACTGCTCATTGGCAAACCAATTATTTTTAGCGTAGAATTTCAATGTGGTGAGTACACAACTGTAATTTTTCCTTGCCCTCTCGTACACCTTCAGTGCCGCTTCTTCAGGCTCTATCACCTTAATGCAGTGGCCCACGCCATTGTAATCATCCCGCCAACAGTAAAATTTTATAGTGAACTTTGCAAGAATGAATATTTTTGTAAAAATTTGTATGTACCTTCAAGATTAATAGAATATAGTTGATCCTATATATCACACAGTGACATAATAAAATTCTTAAATGCTTTGAATTGCATGTTCAACATGAAAGTTGAACTACCTTAAGTACTTGTCATAAACATACCTCTACCTATATAATTGATTATATGCATGAGTATATGCTTATATTGATTTGTGTAAAATCCCTTGGATGGTTAGTTCGTGTTGAACTACTCCATGAAGTCTTGTCTTCTTCAATTTTCGAAAGATGTTGACTTACACCATCCCAAAATAGTGTACGATGTGATTCTTATGTATCATGACTTACACCTTGTATACTTGCAATCCTGTTACTTGTATACCATTATAAATTATTCTCCTAGACCTTCACCCATTGGTCCACATCAAACATCAAATGAATCTTATGTCATTGGCGAACAAACTTAACTTTGTAGCTTATGTTTCAAACCAACTTTGATATATGTCATTATCTAGATTTCCTTGCCATTAGGGAGGGATTAGCATTCTTAATGGAGTTTCCAACATTTATTTACGAATGCCTCATATGCTCCAAGTGCTCCACTAAAATCCTTCTCTTATCAAGGGAACCATTCTAACCCTAATCACTTTTCTTCATCAAATGCTAATGTGGTTCACCTTCCTCATCCTCATCCTAATTATTATTTAGATCAAAAACTCTATGTAAGTGTCCAACAACCTTAACAAGGGACGAAGACAAAAAAATATTGAAAGAATAAGAACTAGGGGAAAGGGGAAAATGAAACTAATTTTTTGGGGGCAATATCAATGCCAACTAGAGTTAAATACAATAGTCTAGGAAAAAAAGTTTATGCAAACATTATTTTATAATTTAATGCTGGATCATTATTTTTACTCATGCCTTAATATTCAAGAGGTTCAATGATGAGGGTCCAATTTCCTACTCAAACCAACCCACTAGTATCACAAACATTCCAAAACCCTTTCCTCTAATATAGATTCATTACTTTGAATTATGAGGTTGTAGTAACTTTGACCTCTTTGGTGGCCCATAAGAGGGTGACCTATGACTACCTCAAGGGTGAATATCCAAACATATAAACTAATCATACCTTTGCTCTAAATCATGTGGCTCTAGCAACTTTGACATATTTAGTGGCCCTCAAGGGGTTGACCCATCCTACCATAAAATATTTATGACTGCCAAATGGTGAATGTCAAAAAACATATTAGATACAAAACTAGTATTCCACCATCAAGGAGACTCACAACACTAAATGGTCCTTCCCAAATTCATTAATTGCAATTAAACCTTATTTTGATTATGCTCAAGCAGTCTTTAAGAAGCATGACACACGATCATCACACTAGGAAACTTGGGATTATAACATTGTTACATATTTGGCCCGAAGAACTTGCCTTATGCTTGTATTAGAGGTATTTCAAACTTGTCCTTCATATCATAAGAGCTTGTTATTTTCCATTAGGCATTGTTCCTCTGGACTTTCAGTTGACAACTTTTGAATTAGATAGGTATGAGCCATATCTTCCTCAATAATTTCTTTCAAATCTTGTGATCCAGGTGGATATTGGTGGCCACCCGCCTATTCCACTTGGACACCCACCATTGTTTCTTTCACTTTTTCAGTTTCCTTAATTATAGCAGAGTTTACACTTTTTCGCAGTTTTTCAGGTCCTGAACCTCCAGAGTCGTTTGGAGGCCCTAAACGATGTTTTTTGGGAAAACCACAGGCAGAGAATATGAGTTTTCAATTCAATATTCAGTGTCAATAGTTGTAATCTTTGGATAGATCTTTCTAACGAGGTACCGCGTGCGTTAAATGGAGATTGCATGTCAAAGTTACTACCCCGGGAAGTTTATGTACCAACTTACCCCAACGGGTCCCATAGTTTGGTGTTTCATCTCCTAGGTTAGGTTTTTGGATGTTTAAGGTTTTCCATTATTTCTCAATAATAAATAGGCATTCAAGCCTCATTGTAACACATTTCAGAGGCATGTAGCGGCATCTCTTCTCATAGATAAACTACCATCGCCCAAACTAGTCTTATTTCCATTCTGTTTGTAAGCATATTTCAGTATTTGATATTAATGAAATGAAGTGTTATTTCTATTGCATCTCTGCATTTATGGTTATATCTGTAATTTGTTGTGTTTCTGTTTAAATCTGGATCAATGGTATCAGAGCATTCTGCTCTTTCTTTGTTTTTCATTGCATGTCCCCAATGAGGTTAGGGTATAAGGAGTTAGGGCTCGATCTGGTTGAACCATTGCAAGATCAACCTTGGAAACCTTGATGGCTGCCCATGGGGGAAGAAAAGAAAGACGAGGGAGCAGGAGATTCTATCAAAATATTGCTCGAGGAGGCCCTTAAGAAACAAAGGAACACAATGATGGATAAATTTGCTCGAATCCTTCAACGGTTGCCCACCGGCAGCACATCCACATCTAGCGACCACTCTGGAGGCGAAACTCCTTTTAAGGTACAAGTAAAATTCAACATTCCCATATTTGAGGGTCAAATAGATGCAAACGTTGTAGACAAATGGTTAAATCTGCTAGAAGGATACTTTTTTGTTCATTATTTTTCCAGCCGAGAAAATATTAGTTTTTCTCTTCTCAAAGTTGCCCCCCATGTCAAGGATTGGTGGGAAACATACTGTGAGCAGAAGGATGAAAGCACACCCTCATTATTTTCATCCGCACCCTCTTGGAATTCATTTCGAGACACCATCAAGGAGCAATACTACCCTGTCGGGAGCTATGAGGATAAATACATAAAGTGGACCACACTATGGAAGGGAAGGGACCAAGATGTGCCGGAGTTTACCAATGTTTTTCATACCCTTCGCACGAAGTTAGGTATCAAATATTTTGAGAAAAATTTGGTATTCAAGTACCGTGACTGCCTACACAAATATATCCAGGATGAGATGGATTTCCTGGATATCTCCTCGCTTCACACGACATACCGATATGTGGTCAAGATTGAGCATAAGCTTAAACAGAAAAAGAGAGACTTTGGATCTGCAATCTGAAGCAAGGGAAAGGTGCTTCCAAACCACAAAACAAAGGACAAAGCCAAGGCGGGGCAGCCCATGACAACATTATAAAGCAGCAAGCAAAGAACAACATTGTGAAGCCGAAGAAGGACACGAGAAAGTGGTGCAAGTTCCATAAGAGCTCCACTCACAACACAAGTGTGTGTCGGACCAAGCAGTCACTAGTGGCTGAGCTAAAGGCTTGTGAATCAGATGCATGTTCTGACTATGATTTAGAACCCAGCAAGGGGAATAAAAAAATGAAATAGATTATAAGAAGTCAAGATGCGATTCTGATCTTCAAGCCTTGTCTCCAAGATGCTTTGCTGATTCTCCAGGATGCACTGCTGGGCCTTGACTTCTTCTAACTCTGCTTGCAAGTCTGCGCAGTGCAGACAATCTTCGCTGCGAGCCATGAAAATAGTTGGAAGTGGCTGGGATGAGAAGCAGAAGTAACCAATGAAAGGGAGAAGATGCACTACGTGGATAGCAGGAATGGCGAGGGTAACATAAGTCTCGACAGAAGATTTGAGGGCCTGAAAACGCTTGAAGGCGCAAAATTTAGAGGGCCTGGAACTGCCTGAAGGGGGTCTTGACCTGAGGATCGGATAGGCGCGAAAAGGGCAGAGATTGCCTCTAGAGCGGGCAACACTAAACTGCCTGAGAAAGAGCACTTGTGGATAGAGGCGGAAGGAGGCAGAGATCAGGTGACAGGGGAGGGAGAGATGAGCGCTTATGAGAGAAGAACGAGGGAGTAGTAAAGGCGAGCGCTGAATGGAGATTAGATAGGCGCGGAAAGGGCAAAGATTTCCTCTAGAGTGAGCTACACTAAACTGCTTGCGAAGGAGCACTTGTGAACAGAGGTGAAAGGAGGTAGAGATCAGGCGACAGGGGAGGGAGAGATGAGCGCTTATGAGAGAAGAACGGGGGAGTAATATAGGCGAGCACTGAATGAAGATTAGGCAGGAGAGGGACTGACCATTCACGAGCTCCTGACAAACCTGATTATATTCCTTAAGGGTCCTTGAATCAGATCTTGTGGGAGATTTGCCGGCGTTTCTGCTGAGATTGTCACGCTTATTGAATGTTTTATATATTTCATGATCTTGAAATATTTTGTTGCAGAATGCAATCCCTTGGTCCGCCCGAGGGTCATGATTAATTTCAGCCCTGTTAGTAATTTTGGGCTTGGCGAGAAAATTAGAAATTATATTAATAATCATTAAAATAATATATTAATTTATAAATAAAATATTGTGATTTTATTTTTTTTTAAAATTACTATTTCTTAAATTTAAAATATATATATATTTTTTAAAATATAATTATAAAAAATATTGGAGTCAAAACCACCACAACCCAAGAAGACCTCGACCTCACTTTTCTAGCTCCTATTTAATTCAACAGTGTTTCTTTGTTAATGTAATGTCTTTCTGTCACTTCCATGTCCATCCACTACAAAATTTCTTGATTACATACCTTTTTCATATCCATACAAACAAAAAAGTGTGCATTAATATGAAAGTGAAATGCTAAAGTCAATTAGAAACTAAAATAAAGTTATCAATGTATAGTATCATTCTAAAATAAAATTATTTTGTTAAGTTTTACTTTACAATTTGCTAAAATGTAAAAATGAAAAGGGAAATAATGTCAAAGAACGTTTTCACATCAATAAAGATACAAATTTTGATTTTCATTCTTCATATCTAAAAATCCCAATCAACAACTCTATTTCATGCAATTCTTGAAGCTATATATTATCACTAACCCAAACTCACAAATTTTGATTTTCATTCTTCATCATCTAAAAATCCCAATCAACAACTCTATTTCATGCAATTCTTGAAGTTCTATATTATCACTAACCCAAACTCACAAATTTTGATTTTCATTCTTCACCATCTAAAAATCCCAATCAACAACTCTATTTCATGCAATTCTTGAAGTTCTATATTATCACTCACCCAAACTCACATTGCAATTGTTACAATTCAAAACTTATCAAACCACAAGGGAATGAGTGACCACTAGAAAGAAAATCTAATAGTCGTTGATTTGTCAATCTAATAAGTGAAATGTTCAATTTGGCAATTAATGTGAAATATTTGGAAGATTCAATTAGGTTTCATTTTCTCTTTAAGTTTATTTTATTTTTATCTTTGTGTTTGCAAGTAAATTTTTGCCTTTTTACTTTTAATAATTGCTTACATATGATTAAAGTTCAAAAACATATTTTCACCTCCCATTTTTTATAAGTTATTTGGTTTTGTATTGATCTAAAATGATCTATTATCAATGAGTTAAGACCAATTTCATCACTATACCAAAGTTAGTTTTGAAAGTCGATATCAAGGTACATTTTCACATCCATACAAAAGAAAATGTGTGCATTATTGACATCTTATCTATTTGATGTAGTTTCAATTCAAAGGCCTCATTCTCAATTTGTAGATTTCGAAATCTTAAAATACATGTGTATTGTCATATTTTATAGAAAATTAAGTATAAAAAGACATTAAACCATTTGTGACCATTTCTTAGCCCCACTATACAAAATTATCCTTTTCAAAGAATGTCTCATAGCTAATTGAGATGCCATGAAACTAGCTAATTACAACTTTTATCTTCAAGAAAATTTCATTTATTTAAAAATTTGTAATGCAACTATGACATCACATACATTTCCTAAACGTTGAAATATCAAGTCATAACAACCTATTATAATAAAATGCAATGACTCACTCATGTTGATGCAATAATTACACATTAAAGTTTCTACAAATACTTCATTCAATTGCCACCCTCATTTAAAACTTAATTATAATATAAAAGAAGTATATAACATTAAAATATCAATCATCACAACCAATAATAACTTGGCATACAACTTAAAATCTATTTATATAAAATAAATCATATGTTATAATAGACACTTAAACCACTCAAATACATTCAGTACCCATATATCAAGACTTAAACTCACCTATATAAAGTCCATCCTGTTTTGTAGCTCAACTACATTCAACACCCATATATCAAGATAAATAAAAATAAGCCCAATTCTAATACTTAATTTAATCGGTTGTTGTAACAAATACACTATCCAACTGTGTTTTAGTAATTTTAGCTAATAAAAAAAATATAAAAAAATTAAAGCTATCGTTAGTGAAATCATCGATAGTAACCTAATATAAATATAAAACCATCCCTTAAATAAAACCTTCAACCAATCCAAGCCAAACTCTAAAATAAATACCTCTTCTATAGAAAAACCGACCCAATACTGGAAGAGATATTTAAAGGACTCAACTACATTACAACAACCAAAGCCCAAGATAAATAAAACCAAACCTGAATCCAATATTGGACTTGGACAGCTCCTGCAATGTGTATAGCATTCAACTTCATTTAGTGCTTTTAGCAGGTGAAGCAATAGGCATTGACAGAATGAAAAGTGGCCTTAATATAGTGAACAACAGTTGTAAAAAAAATGCCTTAAAACCCATAACAACAGTTAGTCATGAAATAACAACAGTTAGTCATGAAAATGGCCTTACTGTTAATGTTTGATTGATGCATGTACAACATCTGTGAAATCCAGCATGTACATGCAACTGATTACCAAAATGATAGAATATATTATACCTAATAAACTTCATTCACCAAAGACAAAACAAGAAATGGAAAATAGGATGAACAAATCTTTAAAAGTGAAGAGTAGTGTGAAAATACACCATTTATTATGGTTGGCATTAAAAAAGTAGTTGTTTATAATGAGACTTTTTGAAAGCTTTTTTGGCAGATTTTTCCGGTCAAAATCAGGTAGCAATTTATTGGAATCCCAAGTTTGATAGTTAGTTTCTGCACAATCAAAGGATCCTAGGAGTTTTTCAGGGTACTGAATCCAAATATGCAGTTAAAAAACCATTTTAACTGCTAAAAATCAAGATTTAACCTCATTTCTTCCGCCGGATTACATCACCGAAATCTCCAAAAAAATCACATTATAAACAACTCCATTAAAAAAAACCACAAATACAGTGAGCAAGCTGAATATCTTTGGGCATGATGGTGACCCTCTTGGCATGGGTGGCACACAAATTAGCGTCTTCAAAGAGGCCAACCAGATATGCCCCTGTCGTTTCTTGCAGAGCCACTACGACAGAGGATTGGAATTCCAAAACCGTATTGAAGTCCTGAGAAATTTCTCTGACGAGACATTGGAAGGGAAGTTTCTCGGCCAGAACGAAGTTTCCCGGCCTTGGGTCCCATAGGTTCCCATGCATGCGCCTTCCCACGATCAGATGCTCACGAGTCTCATGAAAATCTAATCTGGGTCCAACGTCCTAAAATTCCTAGCATCGATGGTTCCTCTTAGAACCAACACCGTCACGAATAGGCACAACAACGTGACCTTGGCATTTTGCATTTCCCTTTGGATCTGTCGAGTCTTGCGACCTCAACGAGAGAAACCTCAAAACCTACATTGTGGTCCAAAATCTTCGATCTCTCTCCTCCTATATTGTTATTAGCATTATGACCTGACCTGACCTGCTTGGCAACCAAAGCATCACGGGTGCAATAGAGATAAACAGAAAGCAGAACCATACATGAAGCTGAAAGTTGTTTTAATTAATGAACTCTTAGAGTGCTTTCAATGCTGGCATTAAAACGGATAAATGTGGAGTTATATATGTGGGGTTATATATGTCCACTATTAGATAATTGACAAAGGTGGGGGCTGTATATGTTCACTATTGGATAATTGACAACAGTGGGCATATACAGCCCCGTGCATTTACTGCTCATTGGCAAACCAATTATTTTTAGCGTAGAATTCCAATGTGGTGAGTACACAACTGTAATTTTTTCTTGCCCTCTCGTACACCTACAGTGCTGCTTCTTCAGGCTCTATCACCTTAATGCAGTGGCCCATGCCATTGTAATCATCCCGCCAACAGTAAAATTTTATAGTGAACTTTGCAAGAATGAATATTTTTGTAAAAATTTGTATGTACCTTCAAGATTAATAGAATATAGTTGATCCTATATATCACACAGTGACATAATAAAATTCTTAAATGCTTTGAATTGTATGTTCAACATGAAAGTTGAACTACCTTAAGTACTTGTCATAAACATACCTCTACCTATATAATTGATTATATGCATGAGTATATGCTTATATTGATTTGTGTAAAATCCCTTGGATGGTTAGTTCATGTTGAACTACTCCATGAAGTCTCGTCTTCTTCAATTTTCCAAAGATGTTGACATACACCATCCCAAAATAGTGTACGATGTGATTCTTATGTATCATGACTTACACCTTGTATACTTGCAATCATGTTACTTGTATACCATTATAAATTATTCTCCTAGACCTTCACCCATTGGTCCACATCAAACATCAAACGAATCTTATGTCATTGGCAAACAAACTTAACTTTGTAGCTTATGTTTCAAACCAACTTAGATATATGTCATTATCTAGATTTCCTTGCCATTAGGGAGGGATTAGCATTCTTAATGGAGTTTCCAACATTTATTTACGAATGCCTCATATGCTCCAAGTGCTCCACTAAAATCCTTCTCTTATCAAGGGAACCATTCTAACCCTAATCACTTTTCTTCCTCAAATGCTAATGTGGTTCACCTTCCTCATCCTCATCCTAATTATTATTTAGATCAAAAACTCTATGTAAGTGTCCAACAACCTTAACAAGGGACGAAGACAAAAAAATATCGAAAGAATAAGAACGAGGGGAAAGGGGAAAATGAAACTAATTTTTTGGGGGCAATATCAATGCCATCTAGAGTTAAATACAATAGTCTAGGAAAAAAAGTTTATGCAAACATTATTTTATAATTTAATGCTGGATCATTATTTTTACTCATGCCTTAATATTCAAGAGGTTCAATGATGAGGGTCCAATTTCCTACTCAAACCAACCCACTAGTATCACAAACATTCCAAAACCCTTTCCTCTAATATAGATTCATTACTTTGAATTATGAGGTTGTAGTAACTTTGACCTCTTTGGTGGCCCATAAGAGGGTGACCTATGACTACCTAAAGGATGAATATCCAAACATATAAACTAATCATACCTTTGCTCTAAATCATGTGGCTATAGCAACTTCGACATATTTAGTGGCCCTCAAGGGGTTGACCCATCCTACCATAAAATCTTTATGACTGCCCAAATGGTGAATGTCAAAAAACATATTAGATACAAAACTAGTATTCCACCATCAAGGAGACTCACAACACTAAATGGTCCTTCCCAAATTCATTAATTGCAATTAAACCTTATTTTGATTATGCTCAAGCAGTCTTTAAGAAGCATGACACACGATCATCACACTAGGAAACTTGGGATTATAACATTGTTACATATTTGGCCCGAAGAACTTGCCTTATGCTTGTATTAGAGGTATTTCAAACTTGTCCTTCATATCATAAGAGCTTGTTATTTTCCATTAGGCATTGTTCCTTTGGACTTTCAGTTGACAACTTTTGAATTAGATAGGTATGAGCCCTATCTTCCTCAATAATTTCTTTTAAATCTTGTGATCCAGGTGGATATTGGTGGCCACCTGCCTATTCCACTTGGACACCCACCATTGTTTCTTTCACTTTTTCAGTTTCCTTAATTATAACATAGTTTACACTTTTTTGCAGTTTTTCAGGTCTTGAACCTCCAGAGTCGTTTGGAGGCCCTAAACGATGTTTTTTGGGAAAACCATAGGCAGAGAATATGAGTTTTCAATTCAGTATTCAGTGTCAATAGTTGTAATCTTTGGATAGATCTTTCTAATGAGGTACCATGTGCATTAAATGGAGATTGCATGTCAAAGTTACTACCCCGGGAAGTTTATGTACCAACTTACCCCAACGGGGCCCATAGTTTGATGTTTTATCTCCTAGGTTAGGTTTTTGGATGTTTAAGGTTTTCCATTATTTCTCAATAATAAATAGGCATTCAAGCCTCATTGTAACACATTTCAGAGGCATGTAGCGGCATCTCTTCTCATAGATAAACTACCATCGCCCAAACTAGTCTTATTTCCATTCTGTTTGTAAGCATATTTCAGTATTTGATATTAATGAAATGAAGTGTTATTTCTATTGCATCTCTGTATTTATGGTTATATCTGTAATTTGTTGTGTTCCTGTTTAAATCTGGATCAATGGTATCAGAGCGTTCTGCTCTTTCTTTGTTTTTCTTTACATGTCCCCAACGAGGTTAGGGTATAAGGAGTTAGGGCTCGATCTGGTTGAACCATTGCAAGATCAGCCTTGCAAACCTTGATGGCTACCCATGGGGGAAGAAAAGAAAGACGAGGGAGCAGGAGATCCTATCAAAATATTGCTCGAGGAGGCCCTCAAGAAACAAAGGAACACAATGATGGATAAATTTGCTCGGATCCTTCAACGGTTGCCCACCGGCAGCACATCCACATCTAGCGACCACTCTGGAGGTGCCACTCCTTTTAAGGTACAAGTAAAATTCAACATTCCCATATTTGAGGGTCAAATAGATGCAAACGTTGTAGACAAATGGTTAAATCTGCTAGAAGGATACTTTTTTGTTCATTATTTTTCCAGCCGAGAAAATATTAGTTTTTTTCTTCTCAAAGTTTCCCCCCATGTCAAGGATTGGTGGGAAACATACTTTGAGCAGAAGGATGAAAGCACACCCTCATTATTTTCAACCGCACCCTCTTGGAATTCATTTCGAGACATCATCAAGGAGCAGTACTACCCTATCGGGAGCTATGAGGATAAATACATAAAGTGGACCACACTATGGAAGGGGAGGGATCAAGATGTGCCGGAGTTTACCAATGTTTTTCATACCCTTCGCACGAAGTTAGGTATCAAATATTTTGAGAAAAATTTGGTATTCAAGTACCGTGACTACCTACACAAGTATATCCAGGATGAGATGGAGTTCCTGGACATCTCCTCGCTTCACACGACATACCGATACGTGGTCAAGATCGAGCATAAGCTTAAACAGAAAAAGCGAGACTTTGGATCTGCGAATCTGAAGCAAGGGAAAGGTGCTCCCAAACCACAGAACAAAGGACAAAGCCAAGGCGAGGCAGCCCATGACAACATTATAAAGCAGCAAGCAAAGAACAACACTGTGAAGCCGAAGAAGGACACGAGAAAGCGGTGCGAGTTCCATAAGAGCTCCACTCACAACACAAGTGTGTGTCGGGCCAAGCAGTCACTAGTGACTGAGCTAAAGGCTTGTGAATCAGATGCATGTTCTGACTATGATTTAGAACCCAACAAGGGGAATA
>APFE031000778.1:0-35291 GCA_000404065.3 Pinus taeda | reverse complement strand
CATTCACCAACTCATTTGTAGTGGTATACTTGGATGACATCCTGATCTTCAACCAGAGTTGGGAAGAGAACCTCCACCACATCCAAAAGGTTCTCCAAACACTGTGGTAACACAAGTTGTGTGCCATTTTGTAGAAATGTACTTTTGGCATGACCCAAGTTCAGTATCTAGGATACATTATTGATGAACAAGGGGTGCATGTGGATCCAACCAAGATCCAAGTCATTCGGGATTGGCCAGCCCCAACCACTCTGTCAGAGCTTCATAGCTTTTTGGGTCTTGCCAATTTCTACCGCAGGTTTGTGTTGGGGTTCTCTCATATCACTTGGCCCTTGAGTCAAGTCACTAAGGGAGAGCGGTTTTTTTTTTTTTTTTGGTTTGAATCTCAATAGAAGGTGTTTATAGAGTTGAAACATCACCTTTGCTATGAACCAATGCTAACATTACTAGACTTGCAACAACCATTTGAGATCGAGACAGATGCCTCTGACTATGGTATTGGGGCAGTCCTTACTCAACAGGGGCATCCAGTGGCATATCATAGTGAGATACTTTCAGAAATAGTCTGGAAGTATCCCACTTATGAACAAGAGATGTATTCCATTATGCAGGTTTGTCGAAAATGGAAGCATTACATTTTGGGGAAGGAAATGGTAATCCACATTGACCACTAACCCCTGCATTTCATACAAATGCAAAGGAAGTTGCAGAATGATCGCCATCAGAAGTGGTCCACATACTTGCAATAGTTCCATTTGAATATCAAGTACAAGAAAGGAAGCACCAATAATGTTGCAGACTACCTCAGTTGACCCTCGATCATGGTGTTAACCATCGTGCTCCAATATTATGGGCACGAGACTTTTGATTGGCCACTTCTCTATAAAAGCAACCCAGAATTCGGCCACACATACCAGATGCCCTTGGAGGGTTAAAAAGTGCCATATTTTCACCTCTAGGATGCACTGTTATGCCACCTAGGACATCATTTTATTCCTTCAATCGAGAATGCCAAAATGATATGGGAAGTGCACTACAGTCGAGTCGCTGGACATTTCACGGTCAAGAAAATAGTGGTAGTACTGCAAAAATATTTCTATTGGCCGAATCTTTGACAGGATGTCAGAAAATACATCAGATCCTACACTACCTATGCCATTTCCAAACCGACCATCAAGAAGCAAGGCCTCTATACTTGTTACCTACCCCTATGCGACCTTGGGAATCCATCTCCATGGATTACATGTCGGGCATTCCTTCTACTAAGCATGGAAACGACTGTGTTTTTTGTGGTCGTCGACAAATTCTCGAAGATGGCCATTATGGCGGCCTGCAAGAAGAATATCACAATAGAAGCCACTGCTAAATTCTTCTTTGAATGAGTGCAGGTACACTTTGGGATCCGACAGTCTATCATGTCATATCGAGACAACAGATTCCTCAGTACATTTTTGTCTAGTCTCTGATTGATGCTGGACACCAAGCTCACTAAGTCCACATCTTTCCATCCCCAAACTGATGGCCAGACAAAGGTCGTCAACATGATGATCGTACACATTTTATGCATGTACAACTCAAAGCATCCATGCACATGGCATGAGAGCCTCCCCTATGTCCAGCACAGTTATAACCAGGCTCTCCATAGCTCGACTGGCCACAACCCTTTTTAGGTGGGCTTGGGATTCAAGCCACTATGTCCCATTGGTGTGGCCATACCATTTGCATCTACTCAGACATATTCGGCTCATGTCCAGTACGAAACTGACAAGGAAATCAACTTCATTGGGCACATTCAACACATCTTCCAATAGGTCCATGAAATCTTGGATAGATCCAATGCTAAGTACAAGCAACGACATGATCAACATCCAATGCCACAAAGTTCCAGGTGGGCGAAAAAGTTTGGCTACATTTGTAGAAGGAATGCCTCATTGGGCCCCACCGCAAGCTTCACCCGCTCTGATATGGGCCATACACCATCACCAAGGCAGTAAGGGACAATGCTTTCGAGCTCAATATTCCACCATTCCTTGGTCTGCACCCACTATTCAACGTGGATTGCCTTCGGTCCTACTTTCCACCATTGTTGAACACATCTGACATTGCAGAACAACTCACACCAACAGAGTTAAACCCAGACTGCATGCAACAAGCCACAAATGATTGAAACATGGACACACAGATCAAGAACACCTGACAACAAAGGATCTAACTATATAAAGTTTCCAAAGTAGGCCAACTCCTTCATTAGGGAAAGTGGCTCACCCGGGACCAAGTTCAACAGAAGTTTCCTCATCTCATGGAGGAACTCAAAGCAATGGGGACCATTGCTTCCTAAAGGGGGAGGAATGATCCAGGTGGATGTTGGTGGCCACCCACCTATTCCACTTAGACCACCACCATTGTTTTTTTCAGTTTTTCAGTTTCCTTAATTGTAGCATAGTTTACTATTTTTGACAGTTTTTTGGGTCCTGAACTTCTAGAGCCATTTTGAGGCCTTAAACGATGTTTTTGGGAAAACCACAGGCATTGAAAATGAGTTTTCAACTCAGTATTCACTGTCAGCAGTGTTAATTCTCGAATAGATCTTTCTAACGTGGTACAATGTGTGTCAAACGAAGATCATATGCCAAATTTATGACCTCGAGAAGTTGATGTACCAGCTTACCCAAACTGGGCCCATAGTTTGGCATTTCATCTCCTAGGGTTATATTTTTGAATGTTTAGGGGTTTCCATTGTTTCTCAATAATAAATAGTCCTTCAAGCCTCATTTTAACACAGTTAAGAGGTATGTACCTGCCACATCTCTTCTTAAAGATAAGCTACCATCACTCGAGATAATCTTGTTTCCATTATGTTTGTAAGCATATTTCAGTATTTGATATTAATGAAATGAAGTGTTATTTCTGCTGCATCTTTGTATTTATGGTTATATCTGTAATTTGTTGCATTCCTGTTTAAGTCTAGATCATCTTGATCACTATTAATAAATTGATCAATCACAATTGCATTGTGGATGAGGTAACTTTCTCAAGTTTCATGTTAGTATAAAAGAGTTAGGCTCTCATGAAATTTTGCCATCAGTGAGCATGCTATGATATTTTGATGGTATTTTTAACCATATGGTCTTTCATGTAATCTGCCTATTATAAATTTGTCCACCAAAATTATCTTTATTGATATATAATTTATGGACACCTCAATGGAATACAACATTATACTTGAGAAAAACCTATGTATGTCATGAATGAAGTTGCATGTTTATTTTTCACCTCATGTAATTTCCCCATGAATGAAAAGTGTCACCATTATCTAGATTAAATAATTTAACCCCCACTCAACATGAATTTAGAGAATGTTTTTTCACTTTATATGTGGCTCTCTATTGATCCCTACCCTTATAAATGTTGGTTCTAGTCTCTTTATGATGATTAAATCAAATTCCCCCCTCGTGTTTTTTATATTTTGGTTCACCCCCTATCCTTATGGTGTCCAATCCCACTAAGAATAAGCCTTTGCAACAATAATTTCCTTCTTTGTCCTTAGTCATGGAGATTGTCAAGTACCCTTTCACTCAAAGACCCATGATTCAACTCCCCAGTCTCTCAATTACATAACCTAATCCAAGAGTCTCCTTGGATATGATATTACCACCAATGAAGAATTTATAGAGGCCATGGTAGACTAATTTCCTACATTGGACCAATTTGTACTTGAGCATCAAGGCACCCCACTAGAGTTTTCAATCATTCAAAAACATTTTTGCTTGCACCGCTTGCATTTATGAAAGTACCTTGACCCACATTCCAAATAATGGGCCTATTGATATTTCCATCCTAAAGGATGTTGTCACAATATTAAGGTGGATTATGCTCTCATGGAAGTAATATCTCATATAAAATCTCACAATAATGTGTAACAATTGTTTCTTAAATGTAGAACCTTGAACTAGATTTCATTATGATCGTGGATCATTCTCCTTGATATGGTCTACTCATGTAGGCATATTCTGGAATTGGCATATAGGTTTAGGTTTATTTTCTACTCAATTACATTCATACATTTTCCACCTAAGTTTTCCGAAAGGATTGGCCCTATTGGATATTGATTCTTTAACCTTCTTTATTTCTCCTCCATTATAGTATTCCAACATAAGACACCTCTTATTATAGGTCACCCTAGATATTAATCCCATTGTTATGCATCATCCTTAACATATTTTTCTATACGATTGAAATCCTTTGTAGCTCATATTACATTTTGAGCCTCCTTCTATGATCTTAGATATATTTATCTATACTTATGTTTTTTATTCCATTGGTTTTTGGAAGGAGAACAATGTAAGAGATGAGGAAGAGAAGATTTGAATCAATGAAATTGCTCCAACAAGAGAAGAAAAATAATTTTGACCAATGAAAATGGTTTAAGCAGATTTGTTTATCAATGACTCTCATATTTGGATTTCATTTTTGTAATTATATATAATGGTTTGTAGAATGAAGAGTGGTGGTTTGTAGAATGAAGAGTGGAGAGGTTCATATTCTCTACACCGAGGAAATTCTAAAACACTATTATAAGATATTCTCAAGTTGTAGAAGTAGGAGGAAAAAATCATATCTGAGTTATTGAGATTTGTCTTTTTCAATTCTAGGCTTTGTATTAGGAGAAGAGCTTGCACTATTGCATTTATTTCTTTTAATGTCAAGGCTTATAATTTGAGAAACACTATTGGAGATCAAATCAAGGAACAAAACAAGAGACCAGGTTTAATTGATTCTCACTTCCATTTATTTCTCAATGTTAACTATCTCTAATGTTCCCAATCCATGCAAACTATTTCCATTTGAGGCTATGATGGCCATTGTTTTCTAACCACTTGTTTCTTTTATTTGTTTTAGCAAGATGGTTCCTTTCACACTTGGACTTTATTTTCTTGTAATACGGCATCTGACTCCTCGGGCTTGATTATTTCATTCTTTAAAAGCGTATAAAATATTATATGGGAGGGTGATGAGGAAAATAGATATTGTTAGTCCAAGGACTTTGCACCATGTATAAAGTCCACATGATTCTAGGAAGCATTTAGCATCAACAATGACTGAAGCTTTTGTATTGATTCACCCATACGTGTCCCTTCACTTGTTAATCATTTTCATTGTGTTTAGTTCAGCCCACTAGCTTATCCCAATTATGTTTTTCTACTCCAATTTTCTATCAAAACTCACCCATTCTAGTGTCCCCATTCCAATAATAATTGAGTTATCCCTACTTGGTCCTTCAATTGTGGTTTTTGGCCTTGTCAATATTTGTATTTTCTCTATGTCAAAGGAATTCTTGTATTTCCCTCCCATGTTTGCAACAACCCCATTTTGAACCTCGGGATTATTGTAAATAATTGTGTCATTATCACTTGTAGTGACTTTTAAATGTTGTCATAACAATGTGCCAAACTGAATGATTTAAAAATGATGGATATGTAAATATTTATTTTATAATTAAAAATGTTAAGAAACCAGCTTGTAATGTGAACATTTATACAAACTATGATAGCTTGAGTGGGAATTGGTGACCTCAACCAATGATCTATGCCAAAATTTGAATTCGAAATTTTATTACCTTGTTTTCTTACCATCCCATAATTCATTAAACAAAACAATGGGTAGCTGAATCAACCATCTATCATATTTATGGAAGCTAAGTGGTGGTTCTGGAATGTTCTCAAAATTTTATTAGGCAACATGGGAAAGTACACATCTCAAAATTTTAGGGTTGACCCATGAATGTGTGGGAAAATGGGGAAAACATGTGGATCAAACATGCATGAGTTCATTCAGACCAAGCAAGAAATATCTTAGACACGCAGGGGTCTAAAGCAATGGTTTTGTGAGTAAACAACTGCCAGTTTCAAGTGGAAATTTTGTTTCATTGTTATAAGTGTTTACATAGAGTTTTTGGTGTCCAAATATGCCCAGAAAAGTGCCAATCATAGATTGGAACTTTGTTGTTGTGTTTTTGGATCTCAAAAAACAAATTTTGCATGCCCATTACTCATTATAGAGATCTAGAGCTTAACTTAGTAGTGGGGGTCATGAAGTGATGCATGTTAGGCCAATATGATAAGCAATGGGAAAGGAAATCACTAAGGGACTATAGAGTAATGAAGATACTTTTTGTATTTATATGTTGGCTAGCTAAGAGGAATTTGAGATTTGTGGAGACTCTAAGTAGAGCAGGGAAAAAGAATTCTCTGATGTTTTCTTTTGTGAAGGAGAGTTTCTTTTACCCATCCCAAATCTCTAAGTGTTGGTAGTTTCACCGTGTGGTATAATAGCCTAGCTAGGGGGTGGCCAACTGTAGAGAGCATTGGCTCAATTAAGACTATGGTTGGGTGGAAAAGGATTTTTCCAAGCTGAGTTTCCAACTTGAAATTTTAGATAAGTGTTGTTTATGATTCCTATTATTATTGTTCATTTACTCTCTATATTTTTGTTGCTAAACTTAGAGTTGGAAAATTCATGTTTTTTCTTGTATGGAATTTATAATGTGTTATATATGTTAAACAATCATACAAATATGGTATGGTGATTTGATGGTGTCGTACAAATCTAGTATGGTGAATCGATGGTGTACAAGTTTGTCATGTAATGCCTTCCCCATTTCCACAATGACATGGGCAGGATCTGGGTCTAGTATAATTTGAACCATTAAGCTTGAGAGAGTGAAATTTGTAATGTTTAAATTTCTGATAGTGGAAATTTGTTTATATGATTTTGGCATATATACTCATTCATGTAGAGATATGGTAATCCAAGTTTACAAGATCTTGTTGGGAGTATTTTGATGTATGAAAGTGGAGAAGTTAATTTCAAAATCTAATTTTGGTGGGAAGTAAATCTTGGTTATTATGCTTATTTACATCTTATTCCTATTTATTTTGGTGCAAATACTTGGATAAATTATGATAGGTTATTACAGTGATAGACATGTCTATTTTGGAATAGGGATTCCATAATTTTATTTTATCTATCAATAATTATTAGGTGGACGGTAGATATTTATTCTAGAATATTCTTAGTAGTAGCCACGGGTCAAAGGTTGAGATTTATCTCAAAAGTGGTTTTTCCCTTTTTTCTCTTTTAATTAAATTGATTAATTAAAAAAAATAATAGAAACATGATCTATGGTTTTTTAAGCATGTCGTATTAGTAAGTCTTGGTATTGGCCCATGGTTTTGTAGCAAAGCCTATTTACATGTTAAAAAACTAAATGGTAAATTGAGGGTGAATCTCTATGGTTAAAATCTTGTTATATGTTTTTCGTTTAAATGTATAAATGTTTAATTAGTATCTTAATTATTTTTATAACTACTACTAATAATAATAATAAATTTAAAACAAAGTTATAATTTGGTTAATTTCTATAATCTTTTTTAATCTTGGAAATGTGAGATGGATCAAGAGGTAAATATTTTGATGCCTATTCAATTTTACCAACCATTTAATTTATTGCCCTAGTTTATCTAATTATGAAGAATATTCAAAGTTGTCTTATTTCTAGGAATTCAATTTGAATATTCAATTATATAAGCTCTTATGTTTATGAAGCAATGTTTGCATAAATTTTAAGGTTAGTAAATGTGATTGATACAGACTTATGCATGAATGCAACATAATACAGATATAAACATAAACATAGAGACACAACAAAAATAAATCTTCATCATGTTAATATCAAAGAACTGAATGATGATTACACATAGAATGGAAATAAACTAGCTCGAGCGATGGCAGCTTATCTCTGAGAAGAGATGTGGCAGCAACATGCCTCTGAATTGTGTTACAATGAGACTCTAGGGCATTTTTACTACTAAAAAACAAAGGGAAACCCTAAAAAATGAAAACCATAACCCTAAGAGATGGAATCTAAGAGTTTGTGGGCCTCAATGGGGTTAACTGGGTAGCCAACTTCCCAGTGTCGTAACTTGGTTATATGATATCCATTTTGTGTGTATGATACCTCATTAGAAAGGTCACTTTGAGTACTACAAGACAAGGGCATACTACATACCTAAAAAAAATCGCATTTAGGGGGTCAAAACAACTCCGAAAGTTCAGGGCCCAAAAAACTGCTAAAAATAGTAAATGTTGTTATAATCAAGGAAACTGGTGAAACCAAATGGAGGTCGAAGTGGAATAGGCGAGTGGCCACCAATATTCACCTGGATTAGTCCTTCCCCCTTAGGAAACAGTGGTCCCCATTATGTGCAGAGCCACCATGAGGTGAGGAAATTTCTGTTGAACCTGGTCCCTGGTGAGTCACTTGCCCTGGTGAAGGAGTTGGC
Source organism: Pinus taeda (assembly GCA_000404065.3). NCBI lineage: Eukaryota > Viridiplantae > Streptophyta > Pinopsida > Pinales > Pinaceae > Pinus > Pinus taeda. The sequence continues at coordinate 26,949 of APFE031000778.1, read as the reverse complement.
CTGCTTTGACAACTCGATATAGATGGATCCTCTTCTAGTGAGTGTTATTGATCTCTGTGTACATGATCCTATCAGTTGTGGCCTATTTTATACAAATTGGGTTGAGCTTTGTGGTTGTCAGTTGCTCAGCAATGTCGGATATGTTCAACAATGGGGGAAAGTATGTCACAACCGATCCACATTGAATACTTGGTACAGGCTAAGGAACAGTGGAATGTTTGTTGAAAAATGTGCAACAAGAAATGTTAAATTTAGAATGTGCTAAAAATAGCATGTCTAAAAATAGCAGTTTGGCCAGTGAGGTCATTGGCCACATTGGATGAGAGGTGAAATTGCTAAAAATAGAAAGTTCTAAAAATAGCATTTCTGGGTCCCTTCCTATTTATAGCAGCCCCTAGTCTATCTATAGGAAGTAAAATTAATTTTGGTCTTAACAGCAGTGGAAATATATTAATTAATTCAGTTGAGTTAAATTAGTTAGGGAAAATCGCAAATTTGGAAAGTCCTTTGTGAGCATGCAACATGGAGTTGTCCACTAATAGAGGAATATATCAATAAATACCTACACTGATTGAGGAATAGTAATAGAGTAGCTTTGAGAAGTTAATTGACTAGTTCTACTAGTCAAGTCCAGTTATATTTTATTAACAAGTGTTAAATAATAAATAGTTTGTTAATGCTTGATGAAACGTGACACTATTATTTTAGATACTGAGAAGACACAACCATGGGATAACTGTCTGAATGTCAATCTATTAGAGACCTAACTTAGAGATCAGATGTTGGACATGTTACTATCAGATGCTTGGATAGTTCTAGTAAGTATTTCCTTGCATGGAGAAGGACCTATTATAGGAGATTGGAGGACTTGTGGCCTATATATTGAGGCCTAGGTAGTCCATGATTTTCATCTTCTGATTGAAGATCATCAGGATCTTCTGATTACAGAAAGAGCGGGATAACTATTAAGCTGATTCTTTTTGTACGTTGTTGAGGATATCCACTTGATTGATAATACATGGTTGGTGTTTATTCTGGTGCTTTCCCCTGGATATATATTGTGGTATGTGTGATTATTTCTCTTGATCAGTTATGCATGTTTCTACTTGATGTTTCTCATGAATTCGATTATGCTTCTGCTTAATGTTTTGTAGAAGTAGAACAGGTATTATGCTTTAGTACATTGCATATATCAGTTTGTTCTACAGGTAAAATTTCTACATGGTATAAGAGCACAGGTGATCAAGCAAGAACAGTATACTAGCAGGAGAAATTCAGAGTTTATTATTCAGGATATAGATCTCAAGTTATTATCACATCTATTTCATCGATGGCGTTCTATGGTTTGAGGCTTGAGTATGCCCTTGATGGAAGCTCAAACTATATAGCTTGGAAGGATTGCATGGAGGAAGTTTTGGAAGATAATGGCCTTAAGGATTTCATTGATCAAGAAATTCCTAAGCCTATTGACAAGACTGAGCAGGTGGAATGGAGGAAGTGTGTGGCTGAAGCTAGGAGAATTCTCTTGGAGGGAGTGCGAGATCACATTGTCTCGAGCCTCCATGGGAAGGAGACTTTGCATGAAATGTGGAAAACATTGAAAGATTTATATCAAAATAGCAGTGATTAGAGGAAGTTGGCACTGAAGGACAAACTTTGAAAGATCAAGTGTGAAAGGGATGAGACAATCTCTATGTATCTGACCAAGCTCATCACATGAAGGGATGAGCTTGCAAGTGTAGGGGTCATGATATCGGATGAGGATATGGTGAGTCTAGCACTCCTTGGCCTTCCTAAGAGCTGGGATGGATACCAGGACTCGGTGAATGGAAGGGGAAACTGCCAAATTGGGAACGACTATGGTCGGATTTGATGCAGGAGGAGATCAGATGGAGAACTAGAGACAGTTCTTCGTCCATGCATGATGGGGAGAATTGTGCCTTAGTGAGTAAGGCAAAGAAGGGGAAGGATAAGGTTTCTCTTTCCGAATCCAGTTCTTCCAATGATGGGAAAAAGGTTGACAGATCGAAAGTGTGATGCTTTCATTGTCATGAGGTGGGCCATTATGCTACAAATTGTCCATGGAGGAAATCCAAGAAGGGATCCGAGGAAGGATCTGAAGGTGAGGCACTTGCTTCACAGTATGAGTTGGATTTCACACTCTTCGTGGTTTCATCCATGGTTTGGAGCTTCTTTCCACATGACCGATGACAAGAGTTTGTTCAATACTTTGGAGGAGAAAGATCTCCAAATACTCATAGTGATGGGTAATGATGAGAAGTATAGTGTCTTAGGTGTAGGCACGGTTATTTTTCAGAGGGAGCATGGATCTCGCCTTACCTTGACCGATGCCAAGTATGTACTAGGATAGAAGAGAAACTTGGCATTGATCGTGATGCTGGAAGACAGAGGCTATGATGTAGTCTTCAGTAAGGGAAAGGTTTTCCTTAGACACATCATCACTAGAAAGATGAAGCAGACTGGTTCACGGGTCAAGAACCTGTATGCTCTCGAGGTTCAAGATGCATGCAAAGCCTTGAGCAGCAAGGAAACTGATGGAGACTTGGTGGTTGAGAGGGAGGGTATATTACCTCTCAACATGCAGAGCCAGAAGGAGTCTCAGACGATTGTGGAGAAGCCATAGTTGGTGCAGCAGCTTCAGGAGGTTGTGGAGCAGCCACAATAAGGGAAGCTGAGAGAAGATTGAGTAGAAACATCTACTCATGTAAATACTTCCAGTAGGCTAAAACTTCGAGCTAGGTGGGTTGAGGGATCACATGCAGCCATACCTCCAGGTAGGAGGTGGGGCGATATAGAGTGATCATCCCAAAGAGGAGGGGCAATATCCTTGAGGTACCCAACCTCTTGGATGAGACCTTACTACAGGAGCCCCGATGTGGAGTAGCAAGAATTGACTGATTGGGTAGAGACAGATGTGGGTGGAGCGACAGAGAGAGCAACAGTGTAGGGAATACTAGGACAACGCATAAATAGCAAGCTGTAGCAATGCGAGAGGCACAAGTGTTTTGCATAGTGCTAGGTGGCATAGAGAGGTGTGCAATGGTGTGACATGCATGGCGATGTTGCACTAGCGTGGATGTTAGAGAGGGAGCACTTGTCGGCAGAAGGTACAACTTCAGTATCAGAGTATGTTCCTAGCCCAACAGAGTGGTTAGTTGGGAGTGTTTTTGTTCCAAGTGTTGTTGGACCAAGTGGACCGGGTAGATGTGTTGCATGTAAAACATTCCAGAGTTATAGGACCAGGTTCGAGAGGAAGCCTTTCTTATTGAGAGGGAGTGTTGAAAAATGTGCAACAAGAAATGTTAAATTTAGAATGTGCTAATAATAGACCTGCTAAAAATAGCATGTCTAAAAATAGTAGTTTGGCTAGTGAGGTCATTGACCACATTGGATGAGAGGTGAAACTGCTAAAAATAGAAAGTTCTAAAAATAGCATTTTTGGGTCCCTTCCTATTTATAGCAGTCCCTAGTCTATCTATAGTAAGTAAAATTAATTTTGGTCTTAACAGCAGTTGGAAATATTAATTAATTAATTCAGTTGAGTTAATTAGTTAAGGAAATTCGAATTTGAAGTCTTTGTGAGCATGCACATGAGTTGTCCCACTGATTGAGGAATTTATCTTTATTTCCTCCACCGATTGAGGGAATAAGTATGAGTTCTATAATGAGAGAATCAGTTGACTTAGTTCTAACTAGTCAAGTCCAATTAGATTATTTTAACAAGTTGTTAAAATAATAAAATATAGTTTGTTAATGCTTGCATACATGTGACAACTATTATTTTAGATAACTGAGAATTCACTCATGGATAACTATTGCATGTCAGTTCTGTCAGAGACCCAGTTGAGATCAGATGTGGGACAGTGTACAATCAGATGCTTGGATATTTCTAATAAGTATTCCTTGCATGAAGAAGGATCTATTATAGGAGATTGGAGGACTTTTGGCCTATATATTGAGGCCTAGTTAGTCCATGATTTTCATCTTTTGATTGAAGATCATCAGGATCTTTTGATTATAGAGAGAGCAGGATAGCTATTGAGCTGATTCTTTTTGTATGTTGTTGAGGATCTCCACTTGATTGATAATACATGGTTGGGGTTTTATGCTAGTGCTTTCCCCTGGATATATCTTGTGTTATGTGTGATTATTTCTCTTGATCAGTTATGCATGTTTCTACTCGATGTTGCTCATGAATTCAATTATGCTTCCGCTTAATGTTTTGTAGAAGTAGAACAAGATTAAGCTTTAGGACATTGCATATATCAGTTTGTTCTACAAGTGAAATTTCTACAATGTTAAGCTCGAAATAATTTTCCCCTAAAGCCTTAGTGATGGTGTAAGGCCCATATCAGAGCGGGCGAATCTTATAGTCGGTCCCAACGAGGCGCTCCTTCTGCAAATATAACCAAACTTTTTGCCCACTTGGAACTTGTGTGGCACCCGATGTTGATGATGACGTTGTTTGTAATTAGAATTGCTTTGTCCAATATGTCATGGATCTATTGGTGGATGTGTTGGATGCTCTCAATAAATTTGTTAGCCCTGTCATCTTTGGACTGGACATGAGACGAATCTTCCTGAGTAGCTGCAAATGCTATGGAAACATCATGGGAGATAGTGACTCGAACCCTAATCCCATCTGAAAGGGGTTGTGGCTAATTAATTCATGGAGATCCTTGTTGTAGTTGTGTTGGACATAGGGGAGGCTCTCATCCCATGTGTGTGGGTTCTTCAAGTTGTACATGTACAAGATGTGCACGATCATCCTATTGATGACCTCTATGTGGCCATCAATTTGTTGGTGGAAGGTCGTGGACATAGTGAGCTTGGTATCCAACAATGACCAGAGGCTTAACCAAAATGCACTTATGAATGAGTTGTCCCAATGTGAGATAATGGACTATGGGATCCAAAAATGTACCCATACTTGTTTAAAGAAGAGTTTGGCAATGCTTATGTAGTGATACTCTTCTTATAGGCCGTCAAAATGGCCATCTTAGAGAATTTCTCGATGACCATGAAACCACAGTCATTGCCATGCTTGGCAGAAGGAAGGCCCAACATGTAATCCATAGAGATGGATTCCCAGGGATGTCTAAGAGTCGGAAGAGGAGTATACTGACCTTTCTTCTTGATTCTAGGTTTGGAAATGGCTCACATAGTGCAATATCTGATGTACTTCCCAACATCCTACGAAGGTTTGGCCAATAAAAATATTTCTGCAACACTACCACTATCTTATCTACCCCAAAATGTCCATCGACCCGACTATAGTATGCCTCCCAAATAATTTTGGCACGCTCGCTTGAAGGAACATATAGGTGTCCTTGGTGCATAACAGTGTGTCCTAGAGGTGAAAATTTGGGACATTCTTACCTTCCAAGAGTATTTGGTATGTGGTTTTGAATTCTGTATCACTCTTGTAAAGATGCAGGCATCCCGGAGTCTCATGTCCACAAGAGTCAATCACAGTGGTCAGCACCATAACCAGTGGTCGGTTGAGGCAATTTGCAAGATTATTGGTGTTTCCCTTCTTATACTTAATGATCAAATGAAATTGTTGCAAATATGTGCACCATTTCTAATGGTGCTCATTATACAACTTTTCTTGTGTTTATATGAACTGCAAGGGTTGGTGGTTTGTGTGGATGATCATTTCCTCTTGAAAATGTAGCAAGAAAATCTAGTTTTCACTTTTCCTTGTCCAAACTAGATTAAAATTTCAATTTCAATTTCAGTAGAATACTTGGAGATAGTTAACTGAAGTGACATGGGTCTTCTCACTCAGTTAACTCAGTAAATTCGATTTGGAGAAACTTTAGTTCAGTTCTACATGATTGATTGCTAATTTGTAACAATCTGTTTCAATTGATTTGAGTTATTGTCAGTTTAACTAGTTGAAACTGTCAAAAGAACTAGTGGAGGTCAAGTTTTGGATGTGTAACTTCAACCACACTGAGTGATCAACCATTTAACTAATCAATCAACCCAAAATAGTTGTTGCATGTAGAAAATTCAAGTTACCCAGTTAAGATTGGAGTTCAAGGGAAGTGTACTATCAGTTGTAAACTAATCCAAGTTGTACAAGTGGTGCATGCAGTCATAGGATTGGCCTATGGTAATTGTGTAATTCCTTGGTGTAAAATTCCTAAATAATAGGGGAAATTTCCCAAGGGAATAGCAGAAGGAAATAAGAGCCTAGGAAGGCTTGAAATTGACTACATTTTGGGTCAGCTTAAGTCAGTCAAGCAAAGAGGTACTCTATACACTTGCAAGGTGTTCTCAGGCTTGAGCGAGCATTGTATTTCTTATCTATTCTTTGATTAATGAAATACAAATAGTAAGGGGTTTCGAGTAGTTTCTTTCCCCTAGATAAATATTTGTGTATGTGTGAGGTTTCCTTTTTCATGTCAATGATTCTTGTTTTAGATGTTATTTTAACTTTCGCAAATTAGTAGAGTAGCTTCAAGTCTTGTGATTTAGTAAATTTCATGAGAAATTTTGAATCTACACATTAATATCTACATGGTATCATAGTTGGAATCACTGTAGAGCAGATATTTCAAAGTTGTCATTGCAGGAGGTTCAAAGTTGTAGATTAGGTTGCAAATTTTCTTCAAGACCAAGAAGATGGTTTTCAATGGACTAAGGCTTGAGTATGCCCTTGAGGGAAGCTTGAATTATGTATCATGGAAGGATCAGATAGAGGAAGTACTGGAGGATAATGGGTTGAAGGAATTTAGTGATAATGATATTCTGAAACCAGCAGTAGTTGATGCTCAAAATATAGAATATTGGAAGAAATGTGTTTCCAAGGTGAGGATCATCATATTGGAGGGAGAACGAGACCATATTTTCTCCAATATCCATGGAAAAGATACTTCATATGCAATGTGGCAAGCATTGAAATATTTGTTCCAGAATAGTAGTGACCACAGGAAATTGGCACTCAAGGACAAGCTTTGAAATATCAAGATGCAAGGAAATAACACCTTTCTGCAGTACTTGAGCAGGTTCACATAGTTTCGTGATGAACTTGGTAAAGTTGGTGTTATTGTAGAAGAGGATGATTTGGTGAGCCTACCCCTTCTAGGCCTTCCCAAGAGCTAACAAAACTACCAATATTTGGTGAATGAGAGCGAGAAGCTACAAAATTGGGGACACTTTTGGTCCGATTTGGTATAGGAGGAGATAAGGTGGAGCACCAGAGACGAGACCTCATCCAAGGGTGAGGATGAGGAGAACTGTTCCTTGGCTGGAAAGGAAAATAAAGGGAAAGGGAATAAATCCCAATGAAAAGCATATTTAAGTCAAAGGGGAAAGAAGAAAAACTTGTCTAGAATCAAGTTATTTCAATGTCATGAATTCAAACACTATGCAAAGAATTTCCCACACAAGAAAGAAAGCAAGAAGACCACAGGAGGAGCAGCGGGTGAAGCGTTGGCTTCATAGTTAAAACTTGATTTTACCCTCATTGCATGCATGGAAAGCACAATGGTGGATAGTATGTGGTATCTCAATAGTAATGCCTCACTCCACATGACGAGCAAATTTTTTTTTTTTTGTGACTTGGAGGAGAAGGATCTCCAGATGCACATCGAGATGGAAGATGATGGAAGGTATAGCGTGACCACTATTCATACAATTACTTTTTAGAGGGAGTCTGGATCCCCTCTCAGGCTCAAGGATGTAATGTTTGTATTGGGTCTGAAGAATAATCTAGTTTTGGTAGCTGTGTTGGAGGACCATGGATACGATGTGATATGCAAAGAAGGGGAGGCTTTCCTGCGACATATTGCCAGAATACAAGTGAAGAAGATTAGGGTTCGAGTGAAGAACCTATAAAAATTAGATGTGGAAGACTATGCAACATTGAGCTCAAAATAAGAGAAGGTGTAGATCTGATATGTTGGTGGATTATGGCATAAAAGACTTGGCCATTTTCATTATGGCACTTTAAATATCATGCAATAGATTTCTATAAGCCTCCCCAAAGGAGCACTAGAATAGCGGGATACATGCAAAGGGTGTACATTGGGGAAGTACACAAAATCCACCTTCAATGATCAAGATAGCAAGGTGCAGTCAACCCTTGAAAGGATCTTATCTGATGTATGTGGAACTTTCTCGATAGCCTCCATTGCCAACAATAGGTATTATGTTATATTTTTAAATGATTTCTCACGGAAGTGTTGGATCTACTTCATGAAAAAGAAAGACAAAAAATTCTCCAAATTTGTTGATTTTAAAGCACTTGTTGAGAAAGGAATTAGTAGGATGTGAAGGCTCTTATGAGTGATAACGGTGGTGAGTACGTCTTGAATGAGTTTAAAAATGTATGTGCAAATGAAGGCATTCAACAAGAGTTTACAACACCCCATAACCCACAACAAAATGGGGTGGATGAGAGGAAGAAAAAAAGTATTGTGGGAGAAGCATGGGCAATTTTGCATGACCAAAGGCTACCACTACACTTGTGGGCTAAAGCATGCAACACAATAGTCTATTTGTAGAACATGATTCCTCACATAATTCTTGGCATGGGTACACCAGAGGAAGCGTTTTCAAGGAAGAAACTAGATGTGTCACACTTTAGGATCTTTGGATGATTAGTTTACTGTTGTGTTTCCAAGGAAGCAAGGAAAAAGATAGAACCAATAGCAGAGTTGGGCATCTTTGTGGGGTACATCGAAACACCTCACAACTATCGGGTATACTTTCCATCCCTCAGGATGATAGTGGTCAGACGAGATGTGAAGTTTGATGAGGAGAAGGCAATGAGGTGTTCCCTTGAGAGGGAGCTTCAGTTGCAGCATGATCAAGAGATTTTGGCTCCAAAGGAAGAACCTTAGGAAGTTGTGGAGCGGCCACAAGTAGAGGAATAGAGAGTGGAGATATCCACTCAAGTAGAGAAATCCAGAGAAGGAAGGAAGCGAACCAGGGAAGCTGACATATTAGTGTAAGATGCTAGAGAATGTTGGGTTGTGTTATATTATTTCCACATAGTTAACAAGGGGTTTGAAGGGCACTCACAACCCCACTTTATGGGGTCCAGGGCAAAAAGTTTGGTTTTGGACCCTATGTTAGGTTGGGTGGACCCACCTATGGTTTTGTGCATGATTTTTGCACACGTCTTTTTGGACGCGATGGTTTTCGGTCTATGGTATTGGACGCGATGGTTTTCAGTCCATGGTATTGGATGCTTCGGCATGTATAAATATGTATTGTAACATTGAAAGGAACATAATGAAAAATCAACCTGGTAGTCCCGGTTTTGGGATCCAGGGGAAAATCTCTGTGTATATGTGTTTTATGTGTTATGATCTCGCATTGTTTATTTTCTATGTTTTAGAATTCGTATGCAGGTAATTTCTGTACGGGGTTAAACCTACATGGAAGTATGGCAATGTGATGGGGAATTGTTTGTCTCTTAGGGAGTGTATGCCAATGAGATACTTCAGACGTTCTGCATGGATAGATGCAAGCCCATGGAGACTTCTCTAATATGAAACTTGAGGAAAGAGGATGCTACCTCACATGAGGTAGTGGAGGCGACCATTTACAGACAACTTGTGGGTTCACTCATGTATTTAGTGAACACATGACCGGACATGTTTTATGCATTTGACCAGCTTAGTCAAGAAATGTTTAAGCCAACCAAAATATATTGGAAGGAAACAAATCATGTGTTGAGATACCTTAGAGACACTACTCAATTTGGTCTTTGGTACAAACAGACAGAGGGAGTGAAGCTATAGGGCTTCACAGATGCAGATTGGGTAGGGAGTCCATCAAATAAGAAGAGCACATCAAGAGGAATTTTTAGTTTTGGGTCAGCAATGGTTTCTTGGTACAGCAAGAAGCATAGATTTGTGGCACTCATCTTAGTAGAAGCAGAGTACATGGTTGCAAGTCAAGCAACATGTGAGGTTATCAGATGAGAAAGTTTCTTGTTGGATTATTTGGTCAGAAAAGGGATCTTACAATGATTTACTATCACAATAAGAGTTGTATCAAACTCTCTAAGAATCCAGTATTTCATGATCGATCTAAGCATATCAACATATGGTATCACCATCTACGAGATTGTGTGTAGAGGCATATTATGTTGTTGTAGTACATTCCAACCGAGGAACAAGATGCAAATATTTTGACAAAGGCTTTTTCGAGAGGTAAATTTGAGTTCCATAGAAGTAAGATTTAGGTATATGATAACCCCTTTCTTACTGACAGGGAGTGTTGAAAATTCAACAAGAAAATATAGTTTTGACTTTGCCTTGGTCAAACTATATTAAAATTTGAATTTGAATTTCAACATAATACTTGGAGGTAGTTAACTGAAGTGACATGGCTCTTGTCACTCAGATAACTCAATAAATTTGATTTGGAGACACTTGATTTCAGTTCTACATGATTGATTGTTAATTTGTAAGAATCTATTTCAGCTAATTTGAGTTATTGTTAGTTTAACTAGTTCTAATTGTCAGAAGAACTAGTGAGGGTCAAGTTGTGGATGTGTAACTTCAACCACACTAAGTGATCAACAAGTTAACTTATCAATCAACCCAAAATAATTGTTGCATGCAGAGAATTTGAGTTACCTAGCTGAGAATGGATTTCAAGGGAAGTGTACTATCAGTTGTAAACTAATCCAAGTTGTAAAGGTGGTCCATGTAGTGAAAGGATTGGCCTATGGTAATTTCCCAATTCCTTGGTGTGAAATTCCTAAATAATAGGGTAAATCTCCCAAGGGAACAACACAAGGAAATAAGAGCTTGGGAAGGCTTGAAATTGACTAAGTGTTGGGCACGGTTTATTCAGTTAGGAAGACAGATAGTTTATACACTTGCAGGGTGTACTCAGGCTTGAGCAAGCAGTGTATTTCTTCTCTATTCTCTGATTAATGAAATATAGATAGGAAGGTGTTTTGAGAAGTTGTTTTTCCCTAGATAAATATGTGTATGTGTGATGTTTCCTTTTGTGTGCCAATAATTCTTGGTTTAGATGGTGAATTAACTTCCAGAAATCAGCAGAGTAGCTACAAGTCTTGTGATTTAGTAAATTTCATGAGAAGTTTTAAATCTACACGTTAATTTATACATTTCCTTCCAAAGAATCTAATGCTTCCATTGTAGGAAAGCCTACACAATGAAATACATCTCCTTGTCATAGGTGTGATAATTTAGGATTGTATATGAAAGTGTCTCACTGTGATATGCGATTAGATGCCCCTGTTGGGTAAGAACTGCACCAACAACATAGTCGGGGGATTTGTCTCAATTTCAAATGGTTGTTGTAGGTCTGGTAATGTAAGTACTGGCACAGAGAAGAGGCGATGCTTCAACTTAGAAAACACATTTTATTGGTATTTAGACCAAAACATATTTTCTTTTTCTCTGCCCTTGGTGACTTGACTCAAAGGCCAAGTGATATGAGAGAATCCCAACATGAACCTGCGATAGTAATTGGCAAGACCCAGAAAGTTGTGAAGCTCTGGTAGAGTGGCTGGGGCTGGCCAATCTCGAATAAATCATATCTTAGTTGGGTCCACATACACACCCCACTCATCAACGATGTACCCTATATATTCAACCTAGGTCATATCAAAAGTGAATTTCTCCAAATTGGCACACACTTTGCATTGTCACAGGGTTTGGAGGACCTATTGGATATGGTGTATTTGTACTTCCCGAGTTTGGCTGAAGATCAAGATGTCATCTAGGTACACTACTATGAATGAGTTTGTGAAGGACCACAAGATGTTGTCCATCAGTCACATGAAGGTTGCGAGGGAATTTGTCATCCTAAAAGGAATGACCAATCTTTCAAAAAGGTCCTCCTTGTATTTGAAGGCAATCTTCACACATTGGATAGTTCAATAAGTACTTGGTGATAATCAGACTTCAAGTCAATCTTGCTGAAATATTTGGCCCCTTTGATATGGTTCAAGGTCATCAATCGTGGGATTGGATACCTATTCCAGAAAGTGATCTTATTCAATACCTGATAGTCAATACAGATCCCCTAGATTTTTTCCTTATTTTGTACCAATACGACTAGGCTCGCACAGGGTGATGAAATTGGCCTAATGTGCCCTTTTTGCAACAACTCCTAAATTTGCCTCTTGATCTCATCATTCTATAGAATAGAGCGTCAGTAGATTGGTCCATTTGGTAGTAGTGCACCCAGGGTCAAATCGATGGAGAGCTTGATATGGTAGTGTAGGGGTACCCCTATGAGTGAGGTGAAGATGTCCCTGTACTCCTCCACAGCCTTGTCCATCTGCTGGTGTCATGCAAAGGATCCCTATCTCATGACTGTGGATGTCGCCATGATCTTCCTCTTATTCTGAGGGTGAAGCATAAGGAAGATGAATTTCCAGGTTTGGACAAATGATCTTACTACATTGTTTAGCATAGATCAAATAAAGGGTGGTAAGCGGTGCTACGTCTGGTATCCTATAAAATTTATGACCTAAAGTAATAATAACATAACAAGGTCTAGATTTATATACATCATGATTCTTCCATAGGTATGGCTAACCTAATAAAACATCACAAAATTTTAGAGGGGAAACATTCCACAATACCTCATTTGCAAAGGGCTTGATGGTATAAGGCAGACAACACTATTTTCCGACATGGAGATCTCACTCTTGGTGGAGCCACCTAATGGTGTATGACTATGGGTGTGATGTTGTTACCAGCTTCAATATCTTAATGATCTTGGTTTATATCAAGTTCTTCTAGCTCCCACTGTCAACAATGAACTACACTAGCAAACCCTTTACCCACATCTGCGAGTGAAAGAGGCACTCCCCCTCCTCTGGATCCTCAGGTTCCATATTTTGGAGCTTGGTGGTGGATCTCGTCACAATGGGTTAAATATCAATGATCTAATTTCCCTTGTTGGTTCCTTTGTTAGGTTCCATCTCAGAGTCAATGCATGCATTTGTCTCCGATTCTTTCAGCTCGATCACCAATGCCTACTTCACATGACATTCATTCATGTTGTGAGTGGGAGTTTTATGGAACTCACACCACTTGCCAGTGTCTTCCTTTACCTTCCAATTATTATTAGCTTGTAGCTTCAAGGAGTTGTCCTAGGCGATCATGACCTAAATTTTCCCTTTTCTCTATGGATTGGGGGTGCCTTTGCTCTGCTTTGGTTCGCAGATCCAAAGTCTCACTTCTTCTGCTTGAATTTCTGCTCAATCCTAGCAACATATTAGTATGTTGCACTAAGCAAGGAGATGTCCAGGAACTCCATTTCCTCCTCAATGTATTTGTGAAAACAAGTGCGGTACTTGAGCACCAGATGTTTCTCATAATATTGATACCCAAATTTGTGCACAGTGTATGGAAAGGATTCATTAGCTCATGCACATCTTGATCCCTTTTTTGTTGCAGCGTAGTCCATTGTATGTACTTGTCCTCATGGATCCCCATAGGGTAATTTTATTCCTTTATGGCATCTCAGAAATAATTCCAAGTGGGTGTGGTTGAAAACAATGATGGTTCTCTCTCATCTCTTTGTTCACAGTAGGTTTCCCACCAGTCCTTAACATGAGGGGTGACTTTGAGAAGTGAAAAAGTAATTTTTTCCCTATTGGAAAAATCATGAACCAAAAAATATGCTTCCAACAGATTTAACCATATGTCTATGTCATATGCATATATCTAGCCTTCAAATATGGGAATTTCAAAGTTGACTTGTACCTTGAAGGGAGTGGCGCCTCCAAAGTGATTTATAGATGAAGATGTGTCATCTATGCGCATCCACCAAAGGATATGGGAAAATTTATCCATCATTATGTTCCTTTGTCACTTGAGGTCTTCTTTGAGAAATATTTTGAAGGGATATCCTACTCCCTCATATTTCTTTTCTTCCTCCATGGGAGGTTGTTGGGGTTTTCTAGGCTGGTCTTACAAGGGTTCAACTAGTTCGAGCCCCAACTCCTTATACCTTGACCTTGTTGGGGACATGCAAAGAAAAACATAGAAAGAGCAGACCACTCAAAGAACTAAAAGATGCTTAGACATAGAATGGAAATAAACTAGCTCAGGTGATGGTAGCTTATCTCTGAGAAGAGATGTGGCAGCTACATGCCTCTAAACTGTGTTACAATGAGGCTCAAGGGCCTTTTTATTATTAAACAGTAAAAGGAAACCATAAACAACCAAAACCCTAACCCAAGGAGATGGAACACCAAGAGTTTTTGGGCCCCATTGAGGTTAGTTGGGAAACCAACTTCCCGGGGTTGTAAATTGGTCATGTGATCTTCGTTTGGCACGTGCAATAGCTCATTAGAAAAGTCTCTCTAAGTAATACAATATTTGTGGCAAGCACTTTCCTAAGGCCATAGACTTGCTCTAGACCTCAAAAAATCGACGTTTAGGGGTCAAAATAACTCTGGAAGTAAAGGACTTGAAAAATGCTAAAAATAGTAAATGTTTATATAATCAAGGAAACTAATGAAACTGACTAGAGGTCTAGGTGTAATAGGCAGGTGTCTATCAATATCCACCTGGATCGGTGATAAGAATTTATTTATTTTTACTTAAGTGATTGTGATAAATTATGGTAATATCCCATTTGAGGAGAGGGATTTTCTTCAATGCATTATGCATATGAAAATATATTTATGCATATAATCATTTACATTCACAAATTTCTCACATATATATCAGCCTAGATCCATCTTAAATATAGATCTACCAAGCTTTGAGAGGGATAGACTCAAGATGGATCTAAGCTATTACTCTTGCATTCCATAATGGATTTTCTCAAGCCTTTAAATAGCCTTCATCATAACAAATACCATGGAAAAATACCAAGGGAAAAACCATCGGTTTTCGAAACCTAGAGCCCAAAAACTACCAACGGTAAAATATTAATTTTAATTTTATTTATTTTTATTTGATTGAGTCAAAAATAGTTACATAAGACAAAACATTACAACATCTCTTCCATATTGGGTTGGAGAGGGCCTCTCTGTGCAATAAAGCATTATGAAAACAAAATATATTTTGGAAAATTCCAATGAAGGAAAAACCTAACTAGAAGGTGAGGTCAATGCCTTACTCTTTTTTTTCTTAGTAATGAAATGAAAATGCAACTAAAGTTCACTCACTAAGGGTTGGTGACGTGGCTTATGTGGTTGTTGTAGGATCTTATACTTCCTCTTTTTTTCATCAATATCCCACACCCAATTTTGTTTTTCAACTATGGAATAAGACGCAATACCATAAGAATGAAACCCCTTGTTATATTAAAGCCTTAATGTTTAACAATATCCTGATAATCATCTAAGAACAGGGTTACAATTTTCACATGCCTCAACTCTCTATTGGGGTTAGGGTTTTTTCTATTTTAGAATATCCTTAAATGTATACACAAGACTAGCTCCACATGGGTGAGTAATGGAAGTTGACATGGCATGTACTTTAGTCAATGAGTTAGGTCAACTTGGGAGAGACATAAATTCCTCATATGAACTAAGATCTTCACCCTTTTGGCAAGATCTTGATGCGATATCAACCTTTATTTGACCCCAAAAATGTTATTTAATACCTCAAATATGCCTTAGAAAAATTTGAATCCCGAATCATCAAAATGAGACTTCTACCTAAAATGAGGCTTGTAAGAAAATAACTATGATTTTTCCACCATTTTTTATTTATCAATTCTTAAGAAAAAACAAGTGGCTAACATTTTATTGATTTGTCATCATCACTAAGAAAACTTTGTTGAAATTGCTATTTTGGATTGATGAGATTGTTGTTTTTAAAACCTATCATTTGGGATTAATGGGTTTCTTATAGCCACTTCTAATAATGCAAAAATAAATGATGACAATTTTTTTAGTTTACTTTATCTATAGTTTTTTCTGCAACTATTAAAGTACACTTCAAAGAACCATCAACATGAAAAATAAGCAATAATCAGGAAGCACACATAAACACATGATATGATAACAAAGTTCATCCAGTGTGGACTACATCTATGGGCCCAATGTCAAGAGTGGGGATGCCACTTCATTATAATTGTAAGAAGATGATGAGTGCATGATGCAATCTCTTACAATACAATAATGAACCCCTTTTACCTATAGTGGCATGTCTCTCCCAGGAGACATTCTTCTATCAAGAACTCTCACTTACAAGATGTTCTCCTCTAGTATGACAAAGGAACAATCACATGCATAAAGTGGCACAGAATGATCCTCTCACAAAGTGGCATACATGGATCTCATAATCAAATCATCCTCTCAACAAAATCAAATAAACACATGGAAATAATACACTTTATACCTCCAAGTCCTGTGATAGCCTGAGAATTGGCTACTCGGATGAATAAATGGCCTAGCCATCGTGTTCATTGTGAAAAAACATGAAATTTGAGTATAAACTCGACCCCTTTCTGTCTCGGTTAAATTTGGGCTCCCTAAGAATCTCAAAGATTTTTAAAATATTCTCTTTTGGACACGGATGAAAAATCTACTATGCAAATGAAGAAATGGATTGCATAGTTGAACTCTTGATGAAATTCTAGGTCAAATGACTATAAACTTGACATGTTTTTGACACTTTTGAAAATCGGCCCCTAGGGAATCACCAAGATTCCTCAAGGAATCTATATAAGGAATACACTATGGAATATTCCCCTAGCTATTCTTCGTCTCAAAAATCATGTTGCACTTGGGCTAAGTTCCATGCGGATTTTTTGATCATGGTTCCTCCGCTCTTGGGATGAATGGTAAAAAAATCAGGTTTAAATAATAGTAAAATCTTCGATAGATTTCCTAACAATATTGGTTGGCACATCGGTTGGCTGGCTTACAATAAGCACAAGCAGTTTGGGAGGACCAATGGTCAAACCCTATGGGACCCTCATTTTGGTGTTGAATTAGCACATTTTCATTGGTGGTATTTTAAATGTGGTATGGTTGTTTTGGTAATGGTGAGGTTAACGGTTGGCGGGCCGACCCCAGGTCGGCGTGGGTTCAAATCTCACTGGATTCTCATTTCTCACTAGTCATTTGGCCTACATACCATTTTTAATATATGTATTTTATATATAGTATGAATGGGTGTGGGGGCGGGTCCATTGGGGCCCACCCCATTATTATTATTTTTTTTAATACATTGATTCAAAAAGCATCAGACAACTTTTAAGGGTCACCATAAATTTTAAGTAGGCGACAATTTGGTCAATTCTGACCACCATACAATGCCAAAATGTCACTTAGTTAAGAAAACCGACCGAATGCCAGTGGGCACCATGTGGCGCATCCCGATTCATCCATACTATTGATTGATTGTTGACGTCATCTACCACATGTCATCCTGTGATTGTCTACCTGTTGATCGTACCACCATGTCATCATGATGATGCCAGTAGTTGTACGTATGAAATCATCATCTGTACTACTAATGTCAGCTACCATGTGGTAGCCTGTGGGTCATGCCTACAAAAATTTCATTGTTTTAGAAAAATTCCAGCGGGTCATAAATTTTGCATACTGTATCAAATTGAGGTGTCATTTGCATCATTGGATTTAGAACAACGAGATATTCAATTTGATATGGGTTTCACTGATTTTAGAGGACTTAAAAAAATGTCCTTTTGGGATCCTCTTGGATCATTCCTCCCCATTGAGGAGCTTTTGGTCCTCCAAAAGCATGAACACAAGATGCAATTTGCTATATTCCCTCATCTGCACAACAAGTGCCTTAATAGACCACACTTCCTTCTCCTTCACCTTTGTACTTTGGAGCCATAAGTGATGAACCAACACCTATATCCTATGCAAAGTTGTTGTACAACTTCCAAAATACATGTTCTTTTACAAGACCAAACTTTACCCAAGAAAACCCCATACTTTCCAAGAGTTTATAACACACTCATTGGTCAATTTTACACCAAAATCATAACATAAAACATATCCCAACTATCAACTAAAAATACCAAAAACATCATCATGTTGCTTACATAAGTGATGGAAAATACTTTTTCACTTTTACAATCATTACGCAAAATGTGATTTACAAAATATGGTCATGTTCAACTACTTATAAATCCTCATTTCTTACCCAACAACGTTAATGGGTCTTCTTCTCATAGCGTCTTCTCTTGTCAATCAACTTCATTGAGTGGTTCATTCACATGTTCTTTGTGGTCCTCCTCCAGTCTCTTCTCTGGGTGGATCTCCCAACATGTGGCTCTTTGATGTCCACTCATGTTGCAATGAATAAAAAAATTATTCTTCCTCTAGACTTTCATGGCCTTCTTCTTTTCCTAATGCGGAGAAGGGTCTTCATGTCTTATCCTCTTCCTTGTTTCCATTATTTTGCGATACTCTCCTTCAATGTATCCCAATCTTTAAAAGTGTGACCTTTATACAACCTCCAATGGTTGAGTCATTCCTTGGCCATTAAAACCAAGTCCTCTTCCTTTATACCCCATCTTAGTAAAGAGTCTCATGTCAGTCCCTAAAATGGGTACCTCAATGCTTCTAACAGAAATAACATCATGTGAAAATGAAACTGAAGAACTATCAACATTGTTTACCTCAATTTTTTATTCTGAAGCATGTGATGATGGCTTCGCTAAGGCTTCGTTGCACTTCAAATTTTCCAAGGCTTCTTCCATGACTTATAATTGAAGTTGAAATCTCTGCTTTTCCTCTTCTGCTTCTTGTAGAATTCTCCTCAATTCAATATTGTCCACTTGAAGGCTCTCATTGATCTCTTCATTTGAAAGATGAGAATAAGATGAATAAGAAGAATATTCACCCAAGGATGGAGATGGAGCATTTTCCTCTGCTTTCTCTTTCTCCTATTCCTCTTTTGCCATTTTCTCCTCATAATCTACAAATAGTATATCTACCATGTTTTCCATCCTATAGAATGCCTCGTAGAGATCTCGGTTCTTCTCCATGCTCAATTCACAATCCCTAGAAAAAGGTTAGGCTTCTTTGATACCACTTGATCTAGGAAATTTTTGTGAATGATTTCAAACAAAAATCCCCATTATACCGGACATTTTACTAACAATTATTTACATGTGAAATAATGATCAATGTGAATTATTAAACAACACTTTCGAAAACCATCAACATGAAACAAGAATCAATAATCAAGAAGCACACAAACATATAATATGATAATGAAGTTTTTCCAGTGTGGACTACGTCTTTAGGCCCGGTGTCAAGAGTGGGGAGACCGCTTCATTAGTCGTTGCAAGAAGATGATGATTACATGATGCAATATCTATCAATACAATGATGAACCCCTTTTACCTAGAGTGGAATGTCTCTCATAGGATGCGTTCCTCTATTAATAACTCTCACTCACAAGAAGTTCTCCTCTAACATGAAAAAAGAACAATCTCTCACATAAAATGACTTACAGTGATCCTTTCACAAAGTGGAATACATGAATCTCAGAATCAAATCATCATCTCAACAAAATCAAATGAACGCATGGCAATAATGCACCTTATACCTCAAAGTTTGGGGATGGATTGAAAATCAACTACTCAGATGAAGAAATGGCTAGCCATTACATTCTTTGCAAAAAACCATGAAATTTGAGTAAAAACTCAACCCCTTTCTGTCTCGGTCAAATTTGGGCTCCCCGAGAATCTCAAAAATTCTATTTTGGACACAGGAAAAAAATATGTTATGCAGATGAAGAAATGGACTGCATGGTTGAACTCTTGGAAAATTTTTAGTTCAAATGAGTATAAACTTAACATGTTTCTAACACTGTCAAAATTGTCCCCTAGTGAATCTCCAAGATTCCTTGAGGAATCTACATAAGGAATATACTATGGAATACTCCCCTTGAATATTCTCCATCTAAAAAATCATGCCACACTTGGGTTAAGTTCCATGCGGCTCCATTAATCATTGTTCCTCCACTCTTGGGTCGAATGGTAAAAGGTTGGGTTTAAATAAAAAAAATATTCGGCGGATTTTTCCAACAAGCTCTGTTGACACTGTTATCACTCAGGTTGTTCCCAAAAGTTGTAAGAAAGGGAATACGGCCGAGGTAACCACAGACCAATCTTTTAGACACAGATTCTAGCCAATCTGCATCCAGAGAGGGCTCTCTCTTTTTTATTTAACTTTGTTTTGAAAGGTGTTAGGCTAGTTATGAGGTTCATGGGTTTTGTTTTATTTTTGGATGGTGAGATTCAATAGGTGTAAGTCTAAGAAATTCAGTCCATTGGGCTAATGGAGTCAATGAGGATGGCTTTCTGGATTTGGTCTCTTAACAGAGGATGGTTTTCACAGAGCAAGGTAGTCAAACAGGGAGCAAACAAAGATTTGTGTTGGATGGGATGGTCTCTAAATGGTTGAAGGGAAGTTAAGAATCCTTTGGCATATTTAAAGAGGGGAAGTTGATGATTACTACTAAGGAGCAGTTAAGAATTCCCTAGCAAATAATCAATATGGTAGAATTAGGAAACATGAGCAATTAAGAGCTACACTATTTATTCTAATCCTGAAGAAAACACAGAGAATAATAATGAATGAAACACAGAGTGCAGTCAAGCATGTTCTGAATTAATCTTTATCAGTATCATTTGGATTGTGACACACAGGTGATATAATGAAAACAGAGAAAAATTACAAAACAGAAGATAAAGGGGACTTATTGGTCCACTGGTTGATTCAAGAATTATGTGACAAGTCCTCTGCTTTAATTCCACATCCAGTGAGTCCAACAACAGTTGGTTCCAACAGCTTTTTCTATTCCAAAAATTTCAATATTACAGCCTAATCTAAGAATGTCTCACCAATCCTAAATACTCCAAATGGGGGGGTACAAAATATCTTTCCAAAATATCTCATGGAAATAATATCTAGTCATGACTCATTGTTTCTTACAAAAGATAGAGACAGATAGTCTCGAAAACAGAGAAAAGATAAATTGATGTTGTGCTCGCTGCTCCGTCCTGTCGGATGTGCTGGAGGTAGACTCTGTGAGTCGGTTTACAACTATCTTCCATTGATACTCTGTGTTGGCTGCCCTAGCTCTGTCAGATTTTCTTCAACTCTGATGTGATGCGCTTTGACCCATATGACCCTCATTTATTTCTATTCTCTGCATTATGGTAGATGACCCAAAATTTTCATTTTACCAAAGATACCAAATATACCAAAGATAAGTTCATAAGATTCCTAACATATCTTCCCACCACTTCTCTTCTGGTAATTTATGTCTCTGAAGCTTTCTCAAAGTTTCATCAGTCTCTGTATATCGAAAGAAATTAGGTGGGATGGCAAACATATGCTTCACTTCATGCTTAATGTAGAATAAATTTTCTAAGTTGTCGTAGAGGGCTTGGCCAGATGGAAGTACCTTCTCTCCTAAATTACTTGATGATGCATTAACTTGATCACTAGCATATTTATTCAACTTGTATGTGTAATCTACATGTCCCATCAGGTGGTTATTACTTCCTAAAGGACTTGGTAAACCTTTATTATGCAAAACTATGAACTTCTCTGTGAAAGAGTTGATCTCCAGCTGCATGTCCTGGCATCTCCTTTCCAAATTTTGCATCAGAGTTCTCTTGGTTAGAACTCTCTTGATTTCCAGAATGGTGCTTGTCCTGTCTATGATTTCTACTGCTTGCAGTTCTTCGCTGGTCTTTGTGTTCAAAAAATGTATTAGCCAGTTAGCTTGTTCAGGCATTTGTCCCAATAAAGCTCTTGTTTTTTGAATCTCCACTTGGGCCGCTCTTATCAAGTCAATCTGCTCATAAATGACTTGGATAGATCGCCACATGTTACTAAGGAATTTATTGATGTTGGACCACAAAATGCCTTTGATTTCTGCCAGAGGTTTATCCAAAGAAAGATCCTTTTCTAACGCTCTCACCTTGCTCTTTAATATTTTAACCTATCTTGTTTTCTCTGCCACATTCATCTTGGATTTTTCATAACTTTTTTCTAATTTTGTCAATTTCTCTTTGACCGCTTTCAATTTAGACACCTGTAGCTTTAATTCTTCCATGGATTTTATCAGCTGTTTTGTGCTCATGTTAGTATTGCTGCATGGTGCTGTTGTTGTTCCTGTTGTTCCTGTAATTATCTCTGTTTTGGATGCTAGAACAGTGGGAGGCAATGCCGTTACAAGTGTGGAGGGGGTAGTGCTGACTGCAGGGATTACTTCAGGAGGCTAGGAGGTCGACTCTCCCTGCTTTTCCTTTTGGTGCATTTTCCAGTGCCTGCTTTGTATCAGTTAAACTTTCATTGAGCTTCATGAGCAAGTCCATCATTTCCTCTTCTGACTTCTGTTGTACAATTTCTGTTGTCTGTGGATGCATGGAAGGAGGCAGTTTCAACTGCTTCCTTAAGGCAACAATATCTTCTTCTCTTTTCTTCCTTAATTCCTTTATGCCTTTAGCATCTTGGGGATCATGTCCCAGTTCAATGATGATCTCCTCCAAAGATTTTATCCTGTTGTCCTTGGCAAGAGAAGAGGCTTTCTCCAAATCTAGTTGAGCAGAGGTATTGTCCAAGGAGTTTTGTAATTTATGAGCCAACATTGCTTTATCAGCTAGCATGGAGTAGACCATCTCTCCAGTCTATTTATGAAGCTCAATCTGGTCCATAGGATGAATATCCTTGGCCAAGACCTCCAAATTTGTCCTAAGGTAATTAGCTGCTGACTGTGGTAGTGGCACCTTGGGCTTAAAGTAGCTCATTATCATTTTGCCCTCCTTAATGTCATAGGCAGACATCAATCTCTGTTGATTGGTGGGGGCCATTTTAAGATACTGATTGTAGATTTGAAGCCTCAGTGGGTCGTTTCTGGCCTTTATCTCCGTGAATGTCCTTTTGATGTTGGAGGCATGTTTGCTTTGTGGCCTAGTGGATGAAACTTCCACACTATGTTTCCTTTCTAGTTCTACTTGTGTGAGCTAGTTGATGTTTCCACCACTGAGGAAGTCTGTTTGCTGACTACCCTTTCACCTCTTAGACTGTCTGTTGTTTCTTCAAAGATTTCCTCTTCAGATAGAGGATTTAATATTTGCCTCTTTGCACCCAGTTTCTCTGCAGGTCCATTGATGGGTGTGGTGTCTTCCCTGTCTCTTTTCTTGCCTTTTTCCTCATTTAGAGGAGTCTGTAATGCAAGAATCTCTGCTGCTTTGGTTTGGACTGGAGGAATTTGCCCCTGCTGATCAGTGATTGTTGGCTGCTCTGTGTATGCCACTTCCTTGCCCTTTGAAGACCCTGTAATTGGTGTGCTAGTTTCTTGTATAGGCTACCGAGAAGTTCTAGATGAGGATGTACCAACTCTTGTTTGTTGAGGTAGCTTGAAAGATACCTATCCAAAAGAGTCAAGGTCAAGGGTTTTTTCAAGGTCTTTCATAGGGTTTTCCGTTTTCTCTTGCTCACTAATTTCCTCTATTAATGTACCCTCTACCCACTCACCCTGATTGGCATACTGTTCAATTTCAAGGATCCTATGATGTACTTAAACTGACAGCTTGTTCTTTACTTTTCTATCACTTATAAAACTATATGGGTCATATGGCACCCACCGAAAACTCTTCTTCAATCTAAGGCGTTCTTCTAATATCTTCTCAGCATCTTTCCAGGCATCTCTAGAATGGATGACATAAGGGCCTAACTGGTTCTTGATTTTCAGCTGAGCCTTCTTCTTTGCATTACAAAAATGATCTAAATCTGCCTTTATGATCTGTCTGAAATATTCTAATGCAAATAGTCTCATGGGCACATATTTGGGCAGCTTGAAAGGGCACATTCTGCAGCCATATATTCTGATTTTAGTATGATTCTGGTACAGGTACCAGTCACCTATTTTGTATTGTTTGGAGAGTTGCTGAATCTTTTTCATCTCACCAGAGATCCTAGGAGGGGGGGCTCCTATCAGCAGAGTGGATTTTTTATGTACAAACAAGTCAATGAATTCATCATTGGTATAAGGACACTCATAGTTATTATGGAAAACTGAGGTCCAAAAGATGACAAACCTCCGATTTCCCTTTGAGTCCAACCTCCGGATGGGGAAAGAAAAACTGTCTGGATGATAATACAATAGAAGGTGATATATGAAAGATGTATATCTGAAGACTCCTTCTCTATCCGGGCTCAAGAATTTCTCATGAATTTTATTAGCAATGAAAGTGGCATAGTCATAATTGACAGTGGGGGTTGTCTAGGGTAAATATTGACAGTAGAACTAGGGTAATCTCATAAACAAATTCACTGGTATTAAATCCCAAGATCCGGGATATCATGTCAACAATAAGCTTGCCAGTGTCAGTCAACCAGGTCTACAGATAGGGAGGTGGGCTTGGGGGCTGGTAGTTTGGTTTCATGGACATCTGAACAATACGAGTTATTTCTAAATTAGACAATTAAGGAGCTTTTTCGAGTAGATATCCCATGGACAGACGAGTCAGGGGCTCAGTGGAATGGAAATGTAGCATCTCATTGATGAATTCAGCAGTAATGTAAAAGAGAACAGTTTGAGATGGGGACATGACTACTCTATGGACAGGGTCATAATTGGCACAGCACTGATGAATGATGTCTAGGAAAACATGAATTGAGGGAATGAAGTACATAGGAAATTTAGACTCCCATAACCCAAAAATATCAGAGTTGTTTTGATAGCTATCCCTGATTTGGAAGAAGGCTTGAAGATGGTTCACGTTTCCATACAAATCTTTAATTTGGAAATCTTTGTCGGCCAGAGCTAAGTAATCAAATTCTTTATGAGGTGCATTGAGGGGTGCGACACTCAGGGCTGTGGGAGCTTCCATGTTTGTTTCTTGTGTTTTCAAACTGGAGTTCAAGATTTATGTGGAAAATTGGACCGACTAGCAGGCTTAGGGCCTCTTTAAGGTAGCTTCAAACTGATTCTTTTCTTGAATTTGGTTCTTCAGGTAGAATTTGTTGTGAAAAATGGAAATCACAGGGTTACTGGTTAAAATGGATAAATACCTGGGTATACAGAGGAAAACCGTAAACTGGCAAGTGTTGACAGACTGAAGAGCGCGTTGTTGTGGTCTCTTTGGCCAGATAGCGGTTGGAAAGCTGGTACAGTGCTTCAGTCGTTATTTTTTCATGGGAGCTCGAACAAAGGAAATCACAGTGAAAATGACATTTCGTCGCTTTTTAACGGAATTGGCTTTGGCCGGTGATTTTGGCAGTTATTGGTCGAATGACATCATCGGGATGGGACGACTTGTCGTGACGCAGAGGGTGGTAAGCAGTTTCCCCCCGCACCACTTTTTGGGTTGGGTAGTTTTGGGCGGGGAGGTAGCGATCACAGTGGGAGTGCGACGCGTGGCAAGGGTACGGGAGTAATACTACTGGTTCCCCAGGACTTAATGCGCGGCCAATGGGGGGGTCGCGATATGATCGTGGATCGTTGGATGAGTGGACCTAGATCTGATGGTGGGTGCTCGGTGGAGATGGCGGAAGGTTAATACTGTGGGCCCGACACAATAAAATGCATTTTTTAATGGTATGGGGGTGGATTTGATTAATCGATGGAGTTTGGTTATAATTAACCTGGGTGGTTAATTATCCCACGTTTTGTGCGCGAAGGTTATTAAAAGGTTCCAGATAAAACTTTAATCTCGACGGACATATATATGGTTATAGTTTAACCGGGGGTGATATTAATAATGTTTTTTGAGGTTTTTATATATTAATATAATACGGGAAAGGGGAATTGATTATATGGGATTTAAATACTAAAGGTTAATTTGTTAATATGAAAGAAATGAATCGAACACTAAGTTATAATGTTGAAAACTTAAGCCTAAAGGGGAAAAAGGGGGTATTATGTGATATTTGTACAAATTTCCTAAGTAAAAGGAGTTTTACTTAGGATTTTTATGAAATGAGATGGAGTGATTTGGGTGACATTTAAGTAGATCTTAAAATCTTTGGGGGAAGATAGTGAATGACTGGGGAAAAGGATGAAGGGGAGTTAGTCATGAGACTCTGCCTTGCTTGAGCTGTATCAAAGTATCTGCTTTGCACTTGTGATGGGACCTAAAGGTAACATATTTCCACAATACATCACAAGTCACATTTTGCA
The DNA here is from genome assembly GCA_000404065.3 of Pinus taeda. Taxonomy (NCBI): domain Eukaryota; kingdom Viridiplantae; phylum Streptophyta; class Pinopsida; order Pinales; family Pinaceae; genus Pinus; species Pinus taeda. The sequence continues at coordinate 823 of APFE031000778.1, read as the reverse complement.
ACACCATTCTGCCTACCCAGCCTACTTTGCCTAACATTTTTTCTTCTTTTCTTTGGGTGCAAATAGACTGGCAAACCCTTATCACCTTCTTTTCTTTTCTTGGCAATCCTACCTGAGTCTACACTTATAACCTCCCAGGGCTCAAGTTTAACTGTTGAGCTCCTTTGCTTCTCCACCTATCTACCAAGATTAAGCTATTTTACCATTCATCAATTGAGGCATGAGTTAACAAACTGCACACAATCAGATTATTACTGAAAATAGAATAGTAGTGGCATTTTGGACTTGCACACTTTCCTGGTCTACTTGATTTGGGGTTCATTTCTTTCACTTTTTTGACCATTTTATTCTTTTTTCCCTTTAATTTTTCTTTTAGGGCATACCCTCTTTACATTTTTTAGATTTTTGATTTCTTGACAATATGGAGAACCTTTGCAACCAAGGAAGGCATGAACATATTGGAGAGGCCATCAATGTCAATCATGAAATATGACACCTATTGATATAGGAGCATAACAGTGGCTCCACTTGGGGATGGATTTCCTTGATGGAAATTCAAGAACAACAGGTTAGATAGCCTTCTCCATAACTTTGACTGTGCTCTGAAATTTCCTTCTGCTGGTTGCTTTATTATATGTATGACAATTACATTTGTGAAGCTTAGGGCCTTATCTTCGAGCTTCAACTTCAGCAATTTACTATCCAATTCAAACCAAAATATTACTAGGGATATAGTATATACATGTTAAGAATATATCAAAAAGTTTGATCAAAGTAGTGCTTCAGCATCCGGCCATGCACTGACCCTTCTTCTGTCTCAGTG